>PRKT01000858.1:13157-32044 GCA_003671525.1 Saccostrea glomerata | reverse complement strand
CATATGTGTGTTTTGGGTGGGGTGGGGGTGGGGTCTTTTGTCATAAACAATAAGCTACTTTATACATACATGTATTTTCATCATGTGCATATCCGTTTCTTCTTGTCAATTTTCATTTTTTTGGAATTAGGTGGGAGGAAGCAGGGTTTAGCGGTCTGTATAGCTCTGGTAGACACATAGTGTTAAAAAGTCTGTCTAGATCACTAAAAACATAAGAACTAGGGGTACTTTGAGCTCACTAAATGATACCCCCCACCTCCCATAATGTCCATGAGTTGCTATATATTGTTTTACAGTAAAACACAGTGAAACACTTTCAATATCCTGAAAACAACTGCAAACAAATAATACTTTTTTTTAGACCTTGACTTAAATGTTAATGATGACGTACAGCCAAGGAGTTTGAAATTTTATGATCCAAACTCTGCTGGTTCCACCTTTCTTTGCATGAATCATGACATCACTTCCAAAAGATTTTGTTCATTGATTGACCATGCATCAAAAGTCCAAAACTGTAATTAGATATAATGAATTCTGAGTTGTAATTTCTTTAGAGAATTTATACTGACAACCCTTTATTCGGATGACTTCAGGTAGTATATGCCATGACTTATGTGTTTGCTCTTATTTTTCAATCAGAAAAAGAAATACCTGATAGGTTTATATGTTAATGATACTGTAAACCCATTAATTTTCTTCGCTGTGTATTGACTGTATTCTTCATGTTCTTTTAGTGGAGAGAAATTTCCACTTCATCTATTGCAATGCAAAATTCTTGTATGTGTATTCATTAATATGAACATTTAGAAATGCACTAAATCAAATCTAATAATGCTAACTTGTTCAAATATCAATTACCGCCAAATATCATACGCAATAAATATAAAACATGATTTTACAGTTTGACATTTAAATGTTTACCATTATAAAGTGATACACACTTTTAACCTTTGACCTTTTACAGTTGCCAGATGACACCCCTGGATACAGCCTGGATGAGTTCTGTATCCCTAAACATTACGAGGAGGATTTATCCCGGGTCCTTATCCCCGCGGGTCTGATTAATGACAGGTCAGTATAACATTAGGACGAGTCTGATTAATGATAGGTCAGTATTAAAAGGACGATTTATCCCAGGGACTTAATCCCCGCAGGTCTGATTAATGACAGGTCAGTATAAAACTAGGACATGTTCTGTATACCTAAACATTGCGATGACGATTCATTCTGGGTCCTAAGTACAACGGGACTAATTAATGACAGGTCAGTATAACATTAGGATGAGTTCTGTATGCCTAAACATTATGAGGACGATCTATCCCGGGTCCTAATCCCCTTTGGTCTGATTAATGACAGGTCAGTATAAAATAAGGATGAGTTCTGTTATATACCTAAACATTACAAGGACGGTTTATCCTGGGTCCAATCCCCGCGGGTCTAATTAGTGACAGGCTAGTATAACATTAGGATGAGTTCTGTATACCTAATAAACATTACGAGGACAATTTATCCCAAGTCCTAATCCCAGTGGGTCTAATTAATGACAGGTCAGTTTAACATTATGATGAGTTCTGTATACCTAAACATTACGAGGATGATTTATCCCAGGTCTAATTAATGTTAGATCAGTATTACTTGAGTGTTTTATACTGAGTCTTAATTCCAGCAGGTCTAATTTATGAAAGGTCAGTAGAACAAGAACGGTTTTTCCTAGTCCTAATTCCTCATTTGTTTGTTTGTAATAGCTATGTTTACTATTTAACATCCCTCTCAAGATGTTTTCACTCATATGGAGACACCACTATTTGCTGGTTGAGAGCTGCAAATTTTTGTCCTATACTCAGAATTTACACTCATTTAACCATAAGAGATCTCAGTCCCTACTTCAACACACAACTTTGGTTTATACATTCTCATTGGAAGGATAAATCTCCACCTCTCAGAATGGGATTGGAACACAAGAAGTAAGGAACAACCCCTAGTTTGCATCTTGACTCTAGAGCAGACACTCCAACCAAAGCACCATGCTAGCGACCCTGGTCTTAATTCCAGCAGGTCTAATTAAGGATAGGTCAGACTTGAGAGATTTATCTATCTCAGGCCCTAACCTTTAGCTCAACAAGACTAAGATAATTTCGAGTTATCCAAGAATTTTAGATATCTAGGGTAAAATCACAGACCCTCCAAGGTATTGGAGTCATGAGTGTTTTAGATAACAAAATACAACTGTATAAGCCATAATAAAAATGTAACGTGAAGCGGTCACCCATCCACTGGTTAAACAGGCGCTGTTGCTTAACTTGGCTGAAGTAGAGGGAGACTCTACCAATTACCAGACTGTCCACTACACAAATAAGTTACATTTAATAAATATTAAAAGTATTTATTGATGAAAAAATATAGAAAATAAAGGAAGAATTTCATTTTAACAGTATACCTGTTTATTGGTCTATATAGTGGCATAAATTAAAGAACTATATGCGGTTTATTGCATATATTTGCCCCCACTAAAGTCAAATTTTGAAAACTTGAAATGTGCTGAATTCAAAAATTTCTATGAGAAATATAAATTTACTGAAAATATTATAGTGTCAAAGCAGTGTATTCACAATTTTTGTTTTTATGACATCACAAACTTTTCTGATTTTATATCCTTTTTCAGAAAGGGGACAAAATGGACAAAATTTCAACAATTTTAGCCTTAAAAAATTTAGAGAGCGCAAGTTTGTTCAGGAAAAATATTGACATATTTCATTGATATTATCATTCTACACATAATATCAAAATATTGAATCTTAACACACATGCGCTAGGTGACTTTTGCTCAATATCAACGAAATATGTACATTTGAAATATGTAATATTCATAAAAAACTTAAATTAACATCATGTTTGTGATGTTTGTGACATCATTACGTACATATGGCGTCATTACTTATGAAAATATTCAGTGTTTTGAACTCAGTATATACTCCCTTGTTTATGAACTTAATTAATAAATATATCTCCATCAGAGTTTGCTTTCGAGGGCAAATATTGGTTATTACCGAATAAAGTTCTTTATATTGTGATATTTTTGTTTTCATACAGAATTGAGCGACTGGCTCGTTACATTGTGTTTTTTTTTATTCAGAATTGAGCGTTTGGCTCGTGACATTGTGGAGGATTTTGATGAGGACGGGTTGGTGGCTCTATGTGTGTTAAAGGGTGGATACAAATTCTTCACCGACCTCCTGGATAAAATCAAAGGACTGAACAGGAATCTGGGGAGATCTGTCCCTCTAGCTGTGGATTTCATTCGACTTAAAAGCTACGTGGTAAGTCAACCTATGTAAGGGCTAGGAAGTACAAATTTAAAAATGTACTGTAAATTACTTTTTATTTGCGAGAACTTTTTTTCCGTGTCGTTACACAAGACAATTTGGTCGCGAAAATTTCATTTACACACATTTTAGAATTCCTTAAGATTATATACAGCAATGACCACAATTCATGAAAATTCTGTCTTGCTAATAAAGAGTCAATGACTATCTCTTGAAAATTAGTTGTTGCAAAAATTAAGTTACCTACAGTATACTGCACAAGGTAGATGGTGTTTAAGATTGTGTATGGCCACACACCCACTATGATTGTTTTCCTCGTGCAGTAAAGGTCCTTATCTGATTTTGTGTGTTCCACAATCTTGAATAATAAAATTTTTAATTCCCTTTCAGTAATTTCAAATTGGTAAAATGATGTCTACCCTGGAATGTTGTTTTTAAATCCAGCAAAATCCAAAGATTTCCAGAGTAAACAAGTTTTACTGAATATCACACTGTGGTTTGTACATCCAAATTAAAGTCTTGATTTCTGGGGACATTTTTGCCAAAAAAAAATGTAAACTTGAACCAAACTGATATTTGATCATTAACAAATATGAATCAAGGTAATTGTCAAGATCATTTTGAGCTGACCTGATACATATGTACAACCATTACCATTATGGCCCATTCAGTTTTACCCTTTAATGATTTTTCAAAGACTCTGGCAATGCAATTTTTGCATATGTTTAGTGCACTTTTTATTTGACTTAATTTTCAACATTATTTTAAACAGAACAGAGAGAAAGCTTGGAGTAAAGTAAGGATTTTGTAACCCAGACACTAAAGATACTGCACTGATTTGTCAGAAGGGAGGGGGGGGTGTCAGATTGGGGTGGAGAAAAGTCAGACGGGTACATGACTGAAATAAATCTCAATTTGACTTAGATCTATGACCTACAAAAGTAAAAGTATGCATGTAGTGAGGACACTACTAAGTCCAAAGTCTATTAGATTAACTAAATTGGAGACTATTCTATTTGTTGACCTAAGTTTATGATGGATTTCAGTGAAGAGAAGGTGGTTTGTGGCTGCTTTGTTATCGGAGAGAGGGGGTAATAGGAGAAAAAACTGACTGTTTCCATCTGCAAAACAGTGAAATAATTATAAACCAGGGAATAAATTTAAATATCGTCAGAGTTGCTAATATGTCAATCATCAAACTGTTTAATTTTCCCTAATTATTGTCTTCAATCCTGACACAGCACTCTATAAATACCCTTTACCTTTCTCACAAAACCTCGGCCAATGCTGGTCCTATTCATGGATAGATCTTGAATAAAATTTATGTCACATTTAGTAAATTTATTTCATCTTTTCTCCTTAGACAACTAGCCCAAAGTTATTAAGGATGTAAAAATCTCAAATATCTTTTCTTGTAAATATTAGTTAATCATTTAGAACTCTAGGGGTAGTACAAGACAACGTCTGATTGCAAAAGGTGCATAAATCGCTCTTTGGATATATATGTGTTCAGATGATGAGATATCAAAATAAATGAAGCTAGCCAGGAAAATTTGTGGCCAGAAAAGGGCATACATTAATTATGTCTGTTTACAATTATGTTCTAGGCCTAATAGAAATTGGGATCAGTAGGAAGGGTATTTTGTTTTAGAAGTTTTTATAGACATTATTTAAGATACATTTTAAGCATTATAAGCTCTCTTTTTCTAGCAATAAAATCTTATTGGTTTTAAGCATGCATTTATAACAGACAGTTGTTAAACATTATTTTGCAAACTATAAAATGTTATGTTTGAAAATATATATAGACAAGCAATTTCCAGATTTTAAAATTACAAAAAAAATATTTGGGTTGATGCATCAAATTGTGTTTGCTTGGGCAACCATAAAGACATATTTTTTAAGGCCTTCGTTAACTCTTTCAGATGAAGTGTATGAATGACCTACTTTTCTATTTTTAGGATGACCAGTCCTCGGGTCAGATTGAGGTCATTGGGGGAGATAATCTGAAAAACCTTAAGGGAAAGGTGAGTTATCCGACCAACAAAGATCTATTTTACTACCTAATTAGTTATTAATTTGAAGAAGTTTAAGGGAAAGTTGAACAGTTTGAAAACAATCATTTAGATTATGTGAAGTGTCATTTGAGAGGAGACAATTGCTATTGAGCATGCACTGACCCTGCAATGAATTCATCTAGATCTTTCAGCATGCTTCATGTGTAGTTTTGTGATAATTTTTTGCATTTTATAGAAATTATACAAGAACAATAAATGGACTATTACATAAGTTCTGTTACTCATTTAAAGTCAGTTTTCCCTTGATTTCAGAATGTTTTGGTTGTGGAGGATATTATAGATACAGGAAAAACTATGCAGAAGTTACTGGCCCTGCTACAGAATGTTAAACCTAAGTGTATAAAAGTAGCCAGGTATGTAATGCTACAGAATGTTAAACCTAAGTGTATAAAAGTAGCCAGGTATGTGATGCTACAGAATGTTAAACCTAAGTGTATCAAAGTACACATATATTTATTACAGAATGTACATGTACAAGAGGCTCATGACCCATATCACTCTATATATCAGGAAAGAAGCAGATATCAGTTCAGTATTAAAAAGTTTAAATGCATAAGTGGCTCCTACCCTTAAAGTGGAGGAATGGGGTAAACTTATTTGAATCTACCATTACTAAATGCTGCTTGTATATTTCTTGGACTGTAACTGTGGCTTTTGTCTTTAAGTTTGATCTTACAATGTGCCCAATGTTGGTCATAATTGTGTAGTGAAATTCCTTTGATCAAGTTAATAATTATATAATCAGGGTTAAAATTAGTCTTGTCAATCAAAAGTTATCTCCTTTGTCCAGGCATTGTTTCAAACGTTTAGAAGAACAAGATCTGACTCAGCAGATCTGGATAAAGTATATTAGCGGGCTCATTCAAGTCCCGTTGTTCAGTCATTGAGAAGCCGTCGAAGAGAGAGGACGTCTAACTAGGTAAGGTTTTTGTGTTAGTTCATTTGCGGTGTCTCAAAGTTCTGCAGACGGACCATTTGAGCTACGTAAATCCTTACGGGTTAATTTAATAGTAAAGCTATATTATAAACGGGTGTTTGAAACCCGGTGTTTGAAACTATAGGTCTGGGAGCAAGTGCTCAAACATATTGTCAGACCAGGGGTTTGGAGATAACAATAAGGAAAATTATAATTGTATAGAAGATCATTTTAAATCACTGTGTTGTTGATTTATTCTTGATTTTGTTTGTTCTTATATAAACCCAATCAGCTAAAACGTCAAGTAACGTAAAGGAAAATTCTTTATCTATACTTCATCCGTGGTCGAACCCACAAAACACATTACAAATTTTTGGTGGCAGCGGTTGGGATAAATTGATCTAAAACCCACTTGTGATTTTTTTTTATATTAATTAAAGAACGATTATTTGTTTAACAACTTTGTCTGAGAAACGTAAGGTTTAGGTCTTAAACCATGGATGACGTAGATAAAGAGATCAGTTATCTTGAAGAGAAAATTAAAGAGTTCTCAAATGAGAGTATGCGTTTGAGGGAAAAAGAGAGACAGAAAGCCTCAACACCAATAACATATAGAGATTCTGGCATAGGTGCCTCGGAACAAGTGAGTTCTGAACCAAGACAAGACTTTGGAGGAGGTAAACCTAAAGTAAAGCTTGAGGCCGAGGCTGAAACTGATTTTGACTACATCAGTGACAGAACACGTAAACCAGCTTCAGACCATGGGCTATATTTTGAAACACCTAGAAACGTTCCAAGCAATGTTACAACACGCAGGTTTAGAGACAATAGATTGGAAGCACATGATGTTCGGGACCGCGTGGGAAAAGACCAAAAGTCCAGTAAGCTGAAACCCGCAACTTATGATGGAACGACGTCGTGGTTGGACTATAAGTCCCATTTCAATGCATGCGCTTGCTTGAACCACTGGTCTGAAGAAGAGAAAGGGATGTATCTGGCAGTGTCCTTAAGAGGTTTAGCCCAAGGTGTTCTTGGAAACCTACCAGAATATCTGCAAATGGATTTTAAAGAGTTGTCCAAGTCCCTGGAAGAACGTTTTTCTCCAGCTAATCAGACGGAACTGTATAGGGCACAACTTAGGGAGAGACGACAAAAAGCGTCAGAAACAATACCGCAGCTGGGCCAAGATATTAGACGACTCACACGCCTGGCATATCCAACAGCTCCAGGAGATGTGTGTGAAACATTGGCGAAGGAGTATTTCATCGACGCTCTTGTAAGTTTTGATATGCGTTTGAGAATTAAACAGTCACGACCCCAGAATTTGAATGATGCCATTCGACACGCGGTTGAGCTCAATGCATTCGTGGGGGCAGAACGCAGAAGAAATGAAGATAGTGGTTTTGTTCGAGAAGCAGGAGCAGACAATACTGACCATGAGACTAAAAGTGGTAGTCTAGAGGATTCTATTAAGTCTATCAAGGAAATGCTGTTGAGTCTACAAACAGATGTGAATAAGATGAAGGCAGAGCAACAGAAGTCTCGTACTTACCAAAAAACTTACAGTTTTGACGAGAAGAAACAGATTACAGGTACTTCCAAAAAGTGTTTCAAGTGCGGTAAGCCTGGACATTTCAAGAAGGATTGTAGATCCAAGAGTCCAAATAACAGTAAGACTTATGAGGAGCCAAGACCATTTGACTCCTATGGCAAAAGAAAGTCTTTCAAAAATAAAGAAACCGGTAGAGAGAAGTCTGGACAATTTAAAATGGCTACCGATGGAATGGGAAAGTCAGAAGAGAAACTTAAGGGTTCCATTGGAATTCACAAAAAGTCTAATGAGCCAGGCATGTACATTCGTGGAACCATTAATGATGTGTCTGCCATGATATTAGTTGACACTGGTGCCACAGTTACACTTATTTCACGTAAGGTGTTCGATGCAATCCGCTTGAAGCATGACGTGGAACTGAATGAGACGAGTCAGAAGATTTTATCAGCTTCAGGCACTCCTCTTAATGTTTATGGAAAAACAGTTGTGAGGCTTAAATTTGGCAAGAAAATTATATTTCAAACAGTAATAGTTGCCGACATGACCATTGATGCTGTTTTAGGCTTAGACTGCTTGAAAGCTAATAGAGGCGTCATAGATTTATGCAATAAAAGTCTGAAACTAGGGGACGAGTCCCATTCCTTAGAATTTGAAGGAAAAATTGGTTGTTTTAGGATATTCGCTTCAGAAACAATGACATTGCCATCAAAAACTGAAGTGGTGACAATAGGAAAAGTGATTGTGCCAGACAATGAGGAGTTTAATTTAGACATTGGGGTAGTTGAACCATCAACAACTTTTCTTAATTCTGACAGAGGACTGGTCGGACGAACTTTGGTAAAAGGAGGTTCAAACGTCCCAGTAAGGCTGTTTAATCCTTCGGAAAATAATGTTATAATACATTCGGGAACGACAGTTGGAGAGCTTTCGCCAATAGAGGATGTAATTGAGGGCGAATTAGGAGAATCAGAATCCTCTGATAATTTGTCTGAACATCTAAAATCATTATTCACGAAGACAAGCTCAAACCTGAGTAAGAAACAAGCAAAGGTTGTAAAATCATTATTAATAAAGTATTCCCATTTATTTACCAAGTCTGACAAAGATGTAGGAAGGACAGGTCTGACAAAACATACTATTAATACAGGTGACAATAGACCAATCAAAGAAGTGCCAAGGAGGCTGCCTGAGCACATGAATGCTGAAGTAGACAAACACGTACAAGATATGTTGGAAAATAATGTCATCGAGCCTTCCAACAGTCCTTGGGCCTCTAGGGTTGTTTTAGTCAAGAAAAAGGATGGTTCCACTAGGTTCTGTGTGGACTATCGACGACTTAACGCTATCACAGAGAAAGATGCTTATCCAATACCACGCATCGATGAAACCCTAGACCAACTTGCAGGGTGCAAATGGTTTTCAACTCTCGACCTACACTCTGGGTATTGGCAGATTGAAATGGACCCAAAGGATAAGCCCAAAACAGCGTTCGTAACTCGTAATGGCCTATATCATTTTAACGTGATGCCGTTCGGGTTATGTAACGCTCCTGCCACGTTTGAGAGGTTGATGGAGACCACACTAAGAGGCTTGCAGTGGGACATATGTCTAATTTACCTTGACGATATAATAGTATATGCTAAGACTTTTGAAGAAATGAATAGGAATTTGTCAAGGGTGTTTGAGAAACTTGCAGCTGCTGGTCTAAAACTCAAGGCTAAGAAATGCACATTGTTTGCGCAAAAGGTTGAATACCTCGGACATGTAGTGTCTGAGCAAGGAATATCAACCGACCCGAAAAAGACAGAAGTCATTCGGAAATGGCCTCGTCCGAACAATGTGACTGAGCTGAGATCCTTTCTTGGATTCTGTAGTTACTACAGGAAGTTTGTGCCAAATTTTGCTGTATTAGCTAAACCTCTCCATGTGCTGACACAGAAAGGCAAAGGATTTTTATGGTCTGAGGAATGTCAGGAGGCGTTTGAGAATTTGCGTAAAAAACTAATAAAAGCACCCATGCTTTCACATCCTGATTTTTCCAAACCATTTATACTTGATACAGATGCCAGTGATGTGGCTGTAGGAGCTATTTTGTCCCAAGTACATGATGGAGAAGAGAGGGTTATAAGCTATGCAAGTCGATGCTTGACAAAGGCTGAACGTAAATATTGTGTGACACGTAAAGAGCTATTGGCCATAGTAAACTTTGTCAAGTACTTCAGACATTATTTGTACGGGAAGCCTTTTCTTGTTCGAACAGATCATAGCTCTTTACGATGGCTGTTGAACAAGAAAGATGCCGAAGGTCAGCTAGCAAGGTGGATAGAAACGCTATCTACATATGAAATTGAGGTACAACATAGGCCAGGAAGATTACATAAAAACGCTGATGCACTCAGTAGAATACCATGTAAACAGTGTGGAAACGATTCTTGTTCAAGCAAAATGGCGAAAACCAAAACTGGAGCTCAAATTCGATCTGTGTTTCAAGAAAAAGACACTAGCAGTATGACATTGTTGGAAATACAAGAACAGGACAAAGATATCTCTCTTGTCAAGTCATGGCTTGAGAACAACAAGAGGCCTGTGTTTGAAGATATAAGAAGTAAAGGTTACTTTCTTCGATCACTTTGGAGCCAGTGGCATAGACTAACTCTGATGAACGGTATACTTTGTAGGCGCTGGACTGTCTTGGAAACAAATGAAGATATGCTACAGCAAGTTATACCTCTATTTGAGAGGCGCAATATTCTAAAACATTGTCATGATGATAGAACGTCTGGACACCTAGGAGTTCACAAAACGTTAGCTCGAGTTCGCCAAAGATATTATTGGCCGGGCTTGCAACAAGATGTAAGACAATATGTTACAGGCTGTGATGCTTGTACTATGCGGAAAAACCCTAATAAGAAAAAGGTCTCACCTATGGAAATTGTACCCTCAGGCATGCCTATGGACCGTATAGCAACTGATATTCTTGGTGAGTTGCCCATGACAGAGAATGGGAACAGATATATTTTGGTAATTTCTGATTACTTCTCAAAATGGACAGAGGCGTTCCCAATGCCAAACATGGAGGCTAGAACTGTAGCAAAATTAATCGTAGAAGAAGTAGTTGCAAGATTCGGGACGCCCAGAATAATTCATTCAGATCAGGGTAGACAATACGAAAGTGAGCTCTTTACTGAGATGTGCAGGCTTCTGAACATACAAAAGACAAGAACCACTCCCTACCATCCACAGTCTGATGGGATGGTGGAGAGGTTCAATCGAACCTTAACAGCCATGTTAAGTGCATACGTGCAAGAAAATCAAAGAGATTGGGACACGCATATTCCCTATGTCATGATGGCATACCGATCTGCCGAACATAAGTCCACGGGGTTCACACCCAACATGCTTATGCTCGGTAGGGAAACATCACTTCCAGTAGACCTGATGTATGAGATGCCTGAGACTATGAAAGAAAAAAGTCCTAACCATTGGGCCTGGACTCTTCGAGAGAAATTAGAAAGAGCACACAGTTTCGTGCGGGAAAATTTAGAAACGGCGATGAACAGACAGAAAAGGTACCATGATATGAAATTATCATGGGAGAAGTTTAAGCCTGGAGATAAAGTTTTTGTATTCTTTCCTCAGAAAAAGATTGGCTGTTCTCCAAAACTTACTTCGTTTTGGCGCGGACCATATGAAGTGCTGGAGCAGTGGTCTGATGTACTATACGCAGTTTCATGTGGCAGAAAAGGAGAAAAACAAATTATCCATTGCGACAGAATGCGGAAAAAGAGGTCTCAAACTCTTAGCTTTGAAGAGGCAATAATTGAAGATTTTGAATCAAATGAAATAGAATCAGAAGATACAGATCTAGTCGAACATCATGATATTGATGTTGTGGAAGAGTTAAATCCAGATGCTAGACAAAAACGTGTTAGAAAACAATCAAAATGGTTGCAAGATTATGAGATAGATCTTAGTTAGAATGAAAATTTATTTGAAAATAAATATTTTTGATGAAAATAAGCCAAGATTTTTTTTATTTGTAGAAAATGCCGTACACCAAGTTCACGAAAGCCAAGTCAAGCAGCAAGTGACCTTTGTGTGCGGTTGAAGTTCTGGATAATAGATGGCGGGAACATCTGCTGAGATGCAATGGAGGAAGGTTCCCATGTAAGGCCTGTGGTAAACTCTTTAAGAAGAGCTCTTACCTACAACGCCATGAGAGAAAATTTCATAATAAAGATGAAATCCCGATCGAGAAGGAAAATGAAGTAGACAAGGAGTGGCTAGAACAAGATCCTGGTGATTTGATCGGAGAGATTTCCAATGATAGTAGCTCTGACCACAGTAGTAGCGACAGTGGTGAAGATGAAGAAAAGGAGCAGGAAATATCATCAGGAGAAAATGGACCGAACTCTGTATCACAGGTTGACCAGACCAACAACAAAAGTGGGGAAGAAAACAATAACAGTCTTTTGGAGGAAGGTAGAACAGTGAGGAAAGCCACAGCCCCCTTGCCTGTATTCGCTCCGAAGAGAAAGACGCCCGAACGCATGCCTGAGAAGGACATGTCAGTGAACCGATTCAGGTTTAAGTCACATCAATCCACAAGCACACAAACTGACTTTGAGGAAAAGTCAGGAAACCTTGTGAAGAAAAGGAAGTTTCACAAGATAACATCTACCTACGTCAAGGATGACAAGAAGGTGGAGGAGATCATCGAAGAGGAAGAATTCTTTTATGATTAGTGATCAGTGACTTATTAAAAAAAAAAAAGAAGAAAGAGAGAAAGTGGCAAATAGCACTTTTAAGAAAACTTAATGATTAGACATGGTGATAATACATGTATATAAATGTTTTGTTACGTTAATGTTGAGCGTAACCTGTTATCTAGTGTGACAAAATTAAAAGAAAAAAAAAAAGTTTATGATCAGGAATCTTATTTATCTATATGCGGGACGCATATGTTTCGGAGGCATGGGTAATTGTAGTGAAATTCCTTTGATCAAGTTAATAATTATATAATCAGGGTTAAAATTAGTCTTGTCAATCAAAAGTTATCTCCTTTGTCCAGGCATTGTTTCAAACGTTTAGAAGAACAAGATCTGACTCAGCAGATCTGGATAAAGTATATTAGCGGGCTCATTCAAGTCCCGTTGTTCAGTCATTGAGAAGCCGTCGAAGAGAGAGGACGTCTAACTAGGTAAGGTTTTTGTGTTAGTTCATTTGCGGTGTCTCAAAGTTCTGCAGACGGACCATTTGAGCTACGTAAATCCTTACGGGTTAATTTAATAGTAAAGCTATATTATAAACGGGTGTTTGAAACCCGGTGTTTGAAACTATAGGTCTGGGAGCAAGTGCTCAAACATATTGTCAGACCAGGGGTTTGGAGATAACAATAAGGAAAATTATAATTGTATAGAAGATCATTTTAAATCACTGTGTTGTTGATTTATTCTTGATTTTGTTTGTTCTTATATAAACCCAATCAGCTAAAACGTCAAGTAACGTAAAGGAAAATTCTTTATCTATACTTCATCCGTGGTCGAACCCACAAAACACATTACAATTGCAACAAACTTGAATCAACATTACCTGAGGATGCTTTTTTTAATAAACATGACTAGCATGTTCTTGAGAAAAAATAATATTTAAAAAGATTATTTCTATAAATTCCTATGTGAAATTTTGATTTTCCCATTGTGGCTCTACCATACCCCTGGGGGTCATGATTTTGAACAAACTGGAATCTACACTACCCGAAGATATTTCCATATAAAAATGACCATTCAGTGGTTTTCCTGTTCTTGTAAAAGATTTCCTATGTAAAACATTGCTCATCCATTGTATTGTTTGATATTTTTATTTTCAGTATGATGGTGAATGATAATAATTAGTGTTGGCAAATCGGACGATTTTTCGTAACCGGTTACTCGCTTCATCTTCCGATCGAGTACCCGGTTACTCGGATGTTTTTTCGTAAAAGTATCCACATCTTTTATTTATCTTATGCTTTACTTAACGGCAGTAGTAATACACAAATATACTGTATATGGACACTATATTTACAATACACACGTGAGATATTGTCAACGAATTTTGATTTTAGATTAAAGAAAATAAGGAATTTGACAAGACAAATAAAAACGTCAATCACCTTCTCACAATTGCTTTCCTTTTCAGCCCCCGAAATATGTCGCTATCTAGGAGAATAATGATTATGTACATACTCCGTAATTAATAGTTATTTTGTTGATATTAATTTTTCATTCAACTGCTTTTTCTTACAACCGCAAGCTTAATTTGTCTGTGGCGGCATTTCGTTGAATTATCAAATGAGTTAATGTTATCATAACTCAGGCCTTCAAAAGTTGTATACCCTAAGCAATCAAAGTTATTAATTATATAAACTGTGAAAACTAATCAAAACAATTTGATCCACTACAACCATGTATTAGATCAAGTCTATCGGTACCTAAAATTAGGGAAATGTGTAAGTATATAAATTTATAATTTATAAAACAATCATTTTATATGCATATTTACTATGTAAATTTTTTCATGCGAGTAACCGAACAGCAGTTTTACTAACCGATACTCGCATCGTTCGACGGTTACCCGGTTAACCGGGTACTCGTTGCCAACACTAATAATAATTGTTTATTTGATTGTAATAAGTTGACATTTAATTTTCAGTATGCTAGTGAAGAGAACAATAAGGAGTTCTGGATATAAACCTGATTGTAAGTACAGGTCATGTGACTGGTTATGTGACTGGTCATGTGATGTCATGTGATCTGGTCATATGATGTCATGTGATCTGGTCATGTGATGTCATGTGATCCAGTAACAATTAGGACCAGGTTAAAGTTTTTGGAGCAGGTCCATTCCCAAGGAACAGTAAGCCCAACTGGGACCAAACTTGCATGGATGATGCATCTAGGGATGTACACTTCCAGACTTGCTTCGGATGCTGGATATGACCTACATTTTTTAAATAAGTGACCAGGTTAAAGTTTTTGAAGCAGGTTAAAGTTTTTGGAGCAGGTCCATTCCCAAGGAATTATAAGCCCTACCCGGACCAAACTTGCATGGATGATGCATCTAGTGATGTACACTACCAGACTTGCTTCGGATGCTGGATCTGACCTACATTTTCCAGATGAGTGACCAGGTTAAAGTTTTTGGAGCAGGTCTATTCCCAAGGAACTATAAGCCCTACTGGGACCAAACTTGATTGGATGATGCATCTAGGGATGTATACTACCAGACTTGCTTCGGATGCTGGATCTGACCTACATTTTCCAGATGAGTGACCAGGTTAAAGTTTTTGGAGCAGGTCCATTCCACAGGAACTGTAAGCCCTATTTGGACCAAACTTGCATGGATGATGCATCTAGGGATGGACACTACCAGACTTGCTTTGGATGCTGGATCTGATCTACATTTTCATTCCCAAGTAACTATAAGCTCAATTTGGACCAAACTTGCATGGATGATGCATCTAGGGATGGACACTACCAGACTTGCTTCGGATGCTGGATCTGACCTACATTTTCATTCCCAAGTAACTATAAGCTCTATTTGGACCAAATCTGCATGGATGATGCATCTAAGAATGGACACTATCAGACTTGTGTCGGATGCTGGATCTGACCTATTTTTCCATACAAGAGACCAGGTTAAAGTTTTGGGAACAGATCAATCTGAATGAACTTGAAGTCCTTGATGTCTTCAGTATTAACAGTTATGAATATTTGTTTACACGATACATGTTTTTCACGCTACACGCATAGAAATGTGTATATGCCATGTTAGGGGTTAAACACAACTTGCAAGAATATTGTTGTTGGGATGAATACTTAATATTAAGAAAATATGATGTGAGATTTGCATTACTTAAACTGATAACATTCGTCGAGGTGAGCTTCGTAATCTTTGATTACCTATGTTTTAAAAACAAGGGTTAGCTAAACATAATGCTAATTTTGTATCACTTTGTATGTTATATGACTTCTTTACCTTACTATAGACTGGCAAAATATTTGCAAAACAATTGCAATTGTTTTGTTTTTTCAAATCGTGAAATTTTAACACAGTGAAATTAAAATGAAGAACAGTATGTGAAATAGATTAAAAGTGAATATTAGAGGCATTTAAAAATATTAGGTCAATATATCCTACAAATTAAAGGAAGCAAGGGGAAAAAATTGGATTAACTAATTATATGTATATCATGTTCTCTATTATTCTGGATAGATTTGACTGTGATGTACATGTTGGGACGAAAGATATCCAGAACCATGTCTGTTGATTTTTACACAATCTAAATAAAATGATCAGGGAAATCGGAAATAATGTTATTGTGACAAAAGATTTAGAAGATTGTATTTACCTTATTTTCTATGAAAATAAATATTTTTCTAAACACAATGTTGGGATTTGAAATTCTTTTTAAACAGAGAAATGTTCGATGTAGTAAGGTCTAATTATCTGTTTCAGTTCCACTGAGTAAAAAAAAAAAAGATTTCTACAATAGAAGTATAAGTGAATCTAAGAGGAAAAGGTTTGAATTGATTTGCCTCCTAATGTTGATATAACAACCAAGCTATGTGATAAATGTGATGACTTAAACTTTTCTATCGTCAACTTCCCTTAATTATGCAGCAATATACCTTCATCATACGGAGTATATATATCTCAGTTGAATCGATACGCAAGAGCATGCAAGTATGAACAATTTCCAAAACGAGGTAAATTATTGACAAGCAAATTGATGAAACAAGACTATCAGCAGTCCCGTTTAAAGTCATCATTTCATACGTTCTATGGTTGATACACTGACCTTGTCAGCGAATGAAATTTATCATTGAATCAAATGCTGACTGTCGTTTTTCATACTAATTATAACTCCATCATCTATACACTAAATTGACGACAGATTTTTCCGTTTTTCCCGATCATGACAAGGAGCAAACGGTGGGTGTGACCGGTCGGCACGGGATACTTACTCCTCCATGGCACCTGATCTTGTGATGCTTTGGAGATCCGTGTTTGCTCTGCTCTTACTTTGATATTGAATACTTTTCGTTATCTCAGTAAGACTCACTATATTTCATTATTTCAAATTATACAATAGTAGGTCACATGGACGTAGGCCATTTTAATTTTGAATATATTAAAGTATTAATTTTTCATAGTGTTAAAAATGAACATCTTGAACACTGCGGAGTCTAAGATCGTGAAACTTATCATTTCTTGTAACAAAAGGTGTTTCACAATTGATATAATAATAAGAGTTAATTTCAAAGTTAAAGATATAGGTGTCGTCATTATATTTATTTATATATTACAATAATTAGACTTCATGTTGATTGGTTGAATAGACAAGGCCGTAGGAACACTGACGTTTTTCATTCTAATTGTTAGTCCATCATGTATACACTGCATTGACTACAGCTTTTTCCGTTATTTCCCGATCATGACAAGGTGGGTGTGACCGGTCGGCACGGGATGCTCACTCCTCCATGTCACCTGATTTTGTGATGTTTTGGAGGTACGAATTTGCTAAACTCCTACTATGATCTTGAGTAATACTGTTCGTTATCTCGCCATATTTCATTATTTAAAATTATACAATAGTAGGTCACAAGGACGTAGGCCATCTTTTGAATTTATCAAAGTATTCATTTTTCAGATTGATCAAAATTCATATCTTGAACACTGTGAAATCTAAGATCGTGAAAATTGTCATTTCATGTAGCCAAAGGTGTTTCACAATTTATCAAATTTTACAAAGGGAAGTAAATCTCAGCCAAAAGAATCTAACAACAGTGTACACGGAAGTAAATGTCACTTCCTTTCATATGAATGTCTTTCTTTTGTAATAATTTTTACACAATATCTAAATCAGCTACCTGGGGCTTTAGGGTTTGGCAAAAAAGGAGATGATAGTGACCTACATTTTGAAGGTTATTGCTGTTCGTGTTCAAAACCTTTTAAATGTATTTGATACCAAGAGACTTGGGATCATCAAATTCAATCAATTCTTTTATTTATTTCGTATTTTTAATAATTATTATGATAACGTTTTTAACTTCTATTATTTCAACACTGTGATCAGCGAGATCATGCAAGCCTAATTAAGTGATGCTTTATGGAATCAGGTCGGTATCAATGCAAAAGAAGTCAAAGGATATTATAATTAACAATTATCAAAACAAGTTAGTAGATTTATATTGTGGCCTTGACAAGCAATTTACCCGAAAATAAGCCAGTCTCCTACTTTTAAAGTTTTGTAGCATTTCATATCCTCATCAAAATGTAAATACACTTGCCATGAAATTTATTTATTTATTTATTTTTTTTTTTTTTTTAATTTTTATTGGGCCATATTGAAAAATAAAACAAAATATTAATTTTATTTATTTTCAAGTATATTAAGTGCGTTTTTTACACGAATTTAAAAGAAAATGGAGTACGAAAAAACAATAAGAGTACCTACTGTATTTTTTTTTTAAATCGTCTAGATGTTAAAAAAATATTTGTAGGAAATTAAAGTATGAATTATTAAGTGAGAAAATATACAGGTATGTAATACAAAGGAAATATCTGTAATTCTATTACTTTTTTAAATGTAGCAGGGACACACCATATCATGATATCAGGTACAGATTTTAAAATACCTTTCTCGTTTCATCATCTGTGTCATACAGAACAATGGGTTAGTTTATGTAATTTGAAATCCGAGTGTCGTGTGCAAAACCACGGATTGTCAAACTTGCTGACTTCCGTGCAGTGATGCAAAAGTTGGATAGGGGAAGACACACTTGGTTGCTTAAGAATTTATTTTAAAATTGAATATAAAGGTTTCATTGTTAAATGCAATTATATTTTACAATAATTAGACTTCATGTTGATTGGTTCATCGTTAAATGCAATTATATTTTACAATAATTAGACTTCATGTTGATTGGATGAATGGTCGTATAAACATTGGGGTACGGGCGGGGGGGGGGGGG
>PRKT01000858.1:0-13147 GCA_003671525.1 Saccostrea glomerata | reverse complement strand
GGGGGGGGGGGGGGGGGGGTCGGGGGGAGGGGCGTGCCCCCAAATCATTTGCCGATACATAAGATTACTATAGAAAATATAGTTACTATACGCTTGTGCCCTTTCAATAGAAACGTCTTGATGACATTTAATTTTCTTGTCAAGGAAGTTTTAGTACTCGATAATGCCCCCTCAAATGAAAATGTGTTTCCTCTCAAAACCGAAATTGCTTCATACAAGTCTGATAGAGAGTGCATATACAGAAACAGCTGTTAATATTGTAACTAGTTTAAAATAAAAAAATATTTTGAGATAGCGAACAGAGGGATCTTAAAAGTATCACACATGTCCTGGAATCTTCAGTTATGTAAAAAAATTATAACTACATTGATTGGTTACAAAACAAAACACCGCAACTGACATTTTCTGAATGAAATATATGAATGTATGTTACTATATGTTTGTCAATTTAACAATTTATTTTGTTTAAATATGTATACATGGTAAAGGTATTGCCCTTTGTTTCTGTATATAATATTTACTTGACAAGAAAAAAATCTGTATCTTGTTGAATAGGAATTAATGTTTCATAAAGTACAAATCAGAATGAGATAGAATAACAATGTGAATACCAGCTTTTATGATGTCAGTATTAAGAAGCGGAATTTCATTATCATCCGATGGCGATAATTACTTTTTAACATTAAAAAGGAGCTGTTTATATGTGATTCAACACCACTCAGGAATCTGAAACGGTAGTGCAGATCATTTCGTAGCATTTTCAGTGACTTCAGAAGAAGGAAATAGAAGTTTCAGTTCTCAGGATTAAATCTGAAAAGTGTGACACAAATATTCAGTGGACCCTGTATATATAGAGTTAGGACATCTGTACTGATTGCACAGCTTCTACTGGAAATGATTTTCTGAATCAAGAAAACCCGAGGCTTGTTTAGCAGAGCGAACGTTGGCGAGTGCTCGCCAAAATTCCTGATACCTCCAATACTAATTTTGGCGAGGGCTCGTGAACGTTCGCCCAGTTGAACAGGCCTTTGGATAACAAAAACAGAATTTGATTTGGCATATTTATAGATTTTGTAGAATATAGAGTGCTAACAAATTATTATAAAGTCATTTATTTATCAAGTTAATGTATGACTAATAGAATTTCTAATACCTTATTTGGGAGGAAAAAATAAAATACAAAGAATCAGCCCCTCATTGGTAGGACGAAAAATTAGAATAGCTTTGTTGTTATTATATAATTACATGAATAGATAAAATTACATGCGTATATGTTAAGCTATCATTAGGAAAATGTTATGTACTAGCCAAAAAAAAATTGTTGCACAAAATCTAGTAGCTAATTATAATTCAACATTGAAGAGTTTTTGAAAAGGAAATTTAAAAGAAGTAAAGTACTGATCAAGATCGAATACACCTTGTTGTGTTTTTCTATTCAATTTTCGTTATCGATGTATCCCTACAAACTATAATTTTATCTCTTCATCCTTGTATATATATATATATATATATATATATATATATATATATATATATATATATATATATATATATATATATATATATATATATATATATATATATATATATATATATATATATATATATATATATAATGCAACATTAGACATGTTAGAAATAGTAATCAAAATGAAACCAATCTTAGAAAAAAATTCAGTTTGAACGTAAGAATTTGATAGATTTCATCATTAAATGCAATCATATGTTATAATACTTAGACTTAAAGTTGATTGGATGGTTGGACACGGCTGTAGAAACTGGGGGACCTACCCCTCCAAATAATATTGCCGATATACTAGTCAAACATTACTATAGAAAATAAAGCTACTTTATGCTTGTGCGCTTTCTAAAGAAGCGTTTTGATGGCTTTTTTCAGTGTCATAATAGTTTTGATATATCGTAGTCGATAATGCCCCCTCAACTGAGATTGTTTGGATTTGCCCTCCACAAACCGAAATTGTCTCCTACCGGTCTGATGGAGAGTGCATATGCAAAAAACAGCTGTAAATGCTGTTACTCGTTTGAAATGAAATATTAAGAGATAACAAAAAGTAGGATCATAACAGTATCACACAAATCCTTAATTCAATCTTAAGTTATAGAAAAGTTTATAAGTACGTTGAATGATCCTAAAACAACACAATGCAAGTGACCTTCCTTGAATAAAATATATAAATGTGTATATATAATGTTTATCATTTTAATCAGTTGTTTTGTACATGGTTATCAATTGCATTTTTTAAGTGGGAAAACCATTACATTTTGACAAGAAAAAAAAGTCTGTTTCTAGTTGAATAGGAGTAAATGTTTTATAAAGTACAACAAGCAGATAAAATAACAATGCAAATGCAAATTTTTATGACATCAGTATAGTGTAGCGGAATTTTATTACAATATGATGAGTAATTCTAGTTCACTTTAAAAGGACGTGTTTATGATTAGGTAAAATTCAACGCCACCCAGAAATCAAACACGCTAGTTAAAAAATGCCTCATGCAGATCATATTTAAACATTTTAGTGACTTTGCAAGATGTAACAATACCAGTTCTAAAGATTTGATATGAAGAATGTGACACAAATGTTCAGTGGACCCTGTATAAATAGGACTAGGACATCTGTACGGGCTGTATGATACTTCTAGATTATTTTCGCGACGCATTTCCTATAACAAAAAGCAACAAAATAAGACGTAAACAACAAATAAAGTACAATGATTGCATTAGAATTAGGAATTAACTGTCTTCTTATTTGCTATTTGCACCGAATAATAATTAGTTAATCTGTAAATGATTATTATTATACCCCCCGCTTGAAAAGCGGGAGGGTATATAGTAATCGTTAATTCCGTCCGTCTGTACGTCTGTCCGTCCGTCCGTCCGTCTGTCCGTCCGTCCGTCCGTCCGTCTGTCTGTCCGTCCGTCCGTCTGTTACGCTTTGGGGTACCCATCTCTTATCCGCAACTCCTCTCATACCACTGAATGAAATTTGATGCAACTTTCACAGAATCTTTATTACATATTGCCATTGTGCACCTCCTATTTTACTTTTTGATCCGACACATATTTCGGGTTTCCCGGCCACAGGAAAACATGGACTTTTTCACCAGTTATAACCATATGGGAGGCGGGGGTATCATTTAGTGAGCTCATCGCTCACAGTACCTCTAGTTTTTTTGGTGATCTTTACAGTTTGAATTTATATCTGTATAATAAAACAGCTGTACTGCGCTGCGCCTTAGGAAATAGTCCTGGTCTTGGGGAACTGGAATATTGCTAACTCCCTCAATGATATACTTAAACTGTATACTGATTCATATATATGTACGTACCTTGGTAATATATTTCTTTGTCCTCGGGTGAGCTTTAAAATTTGTAGATTGAGTTTACTATCTCTACGTACAATGATGATGTTTTACTTTATTATTTCAAATCGAAAATTATCTAAAAGATGAATTACATTTTATTTTATAATGTCCTGTATAGTGTATACCATAAACTCAAAATACAATACATCAAACAGTATTATGTTAAAAACATCAAGTGTTTTGTAAGTAAATACGATTGTTTAGTGTTCAGAATGTCAAACAAATGTCTAACTTTGGAAGGTTTATCTTCAGCGCATCATAAAACTACTTAATTAATTTGTACATATACAATGTAGCAAGTAAACTGGAAAAAGCATGGGTTACTGAACATTTTGTTTATATTAACGTGTCATGAGCCAAATAGAATGAGTAAAAATGAAGAATTAAATAAAATGTAGAATAGTTATGACTGCTTTAGACCCTCTTTATTAAAATACACGACTTTCCAACAACATCTATTTAATTTGATTCATACTATAAATTGACAACAAGTGATTAACTTGTCTTAAATCTCAGATCTCTTTTATCTCGTTGAAGAATACTTTTATTTTATATTCATATGACTGTGTTTTACAATGATTTTGTCTTTGAATATTTACATTCGCTGTGTTTTTCTAGTAAGCCAATTGTGAAATTGATTTGAAATCCATTTTGGTGTATACTCACGCTTAGAAATATTCACGGTGAAACGTGCGTTAACGTGACGTCACAATAAGGCGCAGCGACGTTTGTAAAAATGCAACGATATAGGGCAGCAAAAAATTCAAATATTTAGCAAATTTTACTTGCTTCCAAACATGTAAAATGTAAATATAAGGAATGTTTTTCAGTTCAGTGTGAATTATTAGTGTGTGAATCACACAGACTTGCACGTAGGTATATTTTTTTATGAAGCGCTAGCTGTGTGATTCACAAACCAATAACACACCAAACTGAAAAACATTCCTTGAATAAATTCGATGATTTTTTTTTAATTTAAATGTTTCAAGATTTGTTCCAAAACTCTCTGCAAAATTTCGACCTCACATAGTGGCCATCATCCCCACAGTCATCAATTGCACGATAGCTGCAGTTTAACAGGAAATTCTATGTCTGTTTGATGATTGTTTTTTTGAAAAAGAATTCAGGTTTTGATGCTGTTAATCCTATGGTAAGACTAAAAACAAGTTACCTTTATTGCCCAATGAAGTTATCTATTCATTTGTAATTTTTTTTTCTTTTAAAATCTGTATTTGAAATCATGGCACCACCACATATTCTTTAAAAAAAAAACACAACTATTCATTATCTGTGTTTTGGAAAAGAATTCGAATGATAAAACTCCTTGTTGTTATGAGAAATATAAAAGTAACTGTCCAAACAATTCGTTTAAACTTTTATTTTCTCAAACATATTTCATAAGAGTTCAACAGGATAAAAAAAAGTGTACACCGATCCTCATAGGACATATTAATTAAAACCTCAATTATGGAAAATAAGAAAATTAAGTCATAAAAACTACGGTTTGTTTCCCTAAACAAAGCTCTGCAAGTGAAATCCTTCGAACTTGCAAGTGTAATATGATTGGGTTTTTTTTCAGTGCCACCCGTCATTTTTTATTTTGTACAATTATGGATGAGTGTTGAACTTTAAATATTCCGTGTAGATTATATTTCAACATTTCAGTGACTTTGCAAGAAAGGCATAATAGTTTTAATTACATCACTCAAGATGTTATATGAGAGTGACACGATTATTAAGTGGACCCTGTATAAAATAGTAGGCATCCATTTTCACTGCACGGAACTTTTATTAGATACTCTGAATCAAGGAACACCTGGTTGTTGTTTATAATTGATAAAAGATATGATTTGCTTTGACAGAAATTTGAATTTTGTAGAATATTGTGTGCTAAAAAATTATTTTGTTACATTTATTTGTCAAGTAAAATGACTAAGGTCGTTCCGATAAAAAAAAAAATAAAAAAAAAAAACACAAAATAAAAACCCCAAAACAAAACAAAATTCACTCCCTTAATGGTAGGACGAAAAAATGCTTAAGAAAAGCATTGGTTTTATTATAAAATTATGGATTTGAAGTTGTTTAACTATCAACAGAAAGAATTAGAACTAGCCAAAAATTGTGCTTGTAAAACATTGTATGGCAACTGAATGACAGATGATGCAAACAAAAAAGAATGGATGCCTGGATTGGTAAATATTTTTTTTTATCTTATTTAATTGAAAATGATGTAAAAAATAAATCTATAGAATATAATGTAATTGTAAACCTTATATGATGTTAAAATTTCTACCTCTCTGAATCTATCCTTATTAATCTATACAAATACTAGTATACAATTTTTTTTTTTTCAAATCCCATGTTTGTGAGAATCTGAATAAAAATTTAAAAACTACGGTTTTAAACTTATTCATTTTACTTATTTAAACATGACTCAAGTTGTTATTATCTATTCTTTTGACAAAAGTTTGTTTATATCATCTGTCCTTAAACTTTTTCACAAGACCTCAAATCAAATTAAGCAAACGTTAAGTACAGAACTGATTGAAATTGAATATATTCGTAGGTTTTACAAATTGATGTTTCTATAGATATTTCCCCTTGATTTCTTCACATTTGATCACGTCATCTTAATAAAATTCATAGTGACCTATTTTTAATGTCCGACAAACACTCTACCAAAGATGTACTACCTGACAAAGTTTGACAATTTTAGAACTCATAAAAATTGATCTGGACAGGAAAACACCATACCACAACGCGTCCGTCTGAATATGGTTATATTAAACAGGTTAATAAAATATATTTTCCAAAAATCATATAAGTTAAAAATATTTCAAGAATACATTGAAATCTTATACTTTCTAAGTGCAGCTAATAAATCATCACGGTTTAAAATACGGAAGAATGTTGTTTATCGTATTTAAAGGGAAATTTTCAGACCAGTCTCTATTCGTTGCACAAAGTCTGTTGTGTATGAAAACTCCATTAAGTTCAAAAGGCAACTCCCTTCATTTTTTCTGTTCTAGGTTGAACAAAATGTGTATACAGGGCCACATCTCTGTCATTCTGTTCTTCATGTTTTCCTCATGGACTACATATTCTGAATGTGTAAGTATTTTCATTTTATTCTTCTAAATAAGATTGAGAGTGTTTCACCTGTAAGGAATCACATCGGTGCACAGTCAGGCTGTAAGCTGTAATGAATAGTATCAATGCTTTTTATGCGCCCAGATCGATAGATCCAGGGCGTATATTTTTTTGTTCTGTTTGTAAGTATGTACGTTTGTTTGTTTGTCTGTGTTTTGTTTGTCTCGAACTTTAACCTTCACTATAACATTTGAAAAACAAGATGTGTTTGTGAAACACTATGCACCCGGCGGCAACAAAGTTCAAAAAATCTATTTTCAGCATATTGGTCACAGTCAAGGTCACAACGTCATTGACCACGGTGTCATTTGAAAGCACTTAATCGGTGGAGTATGCATCCCAAATATAAAGTCCCTGTCTCCTATGGTTCAAAAGTTATGGACAAAAGTGGAAAAAGCTGACTTTTAAACCGTAAGAGATAGAGACTTCATATTTGGTATGCATACTCCACTAATTAAGCTCATTCAAATGACACCAAGGTCAATGACTTTTTGAACCTTAATTCTGGCCTTTATGCTAACAATTACTTTTTTTCTGCAAACTTTAACCTTCGCCATAACTTTTGAATGATAAAAGATAGAAACATCCTATTTGGTGTGCGTACACCACTTATCAGGTTCTTTCAAATGACTCTAAGGTCAATGACTTTGTAACCTTGACTGTGACCTTAATGCTGAAAATAGCGTTTTCCGAACTTTGTTGCCACCGGGCGCATAGTATTTCACAAACACATCTTGTTATCCATGGTATGTCCAGTTGTTCATCTGTTTATGCATATACTTGATCCATTTGCAATTTTTCTAAAACCGTGAGTCAGTAAAAACTAAACTTTACACAGAAGATTCCTACATAAACCAGATCAATCGATTGATTGATTGTATATTTTTTAACTCTTCTCTCGAGAATTTTTTACTAATATGGAGACGCCCCTTGCCAGTGGAGAGCTGCAAATGTTGTCCAATATTCGGCACTCAGAACCATTAAGCAGGAAGGGACATTTTTGTGCCTGCACCTACTGCGACACAGGACCTATGTTTCCACGGTCTCATCTGAAGGACCGGTCTCTACGTCCCAAAGTGGGATACCAACCCGTGATGTCAGGATCAACTTGGTGATCTTACTTCGCGGCTCTTGAACCCTGTCTATTAAAATGGGATGGAATAGTTATGTTTGAATTACGTTATGCTATTCATACCCGTTCGTGTATCTCTATAAGCATTTTTTGTCCGGCTCATATTTAAAATCTTATTTCAAAAATTGTTTTTTTTTTCTTCAGGTAATTCAACCTCGGTTGAATGTTTCAGTCACCAAACCTGTTTGATAAACTGTTAGATAAAGTCTTCTCTAACCAACAGTATAAATTTGGAGAGAACAATCTTTAATGATCATTTCTCATTAATCTTTAGATAATATAGGAATCCATTATTTAGGAGCACCACTCGAGAAAAAATTTCTTGACTTCATTTTAATGGCGACGAAATCCACCTGACTAACCCTTCACTCGCATCTTGACGTCTAGGAGTCTATTTGCGATGTTAAGTACAGGGAAAAAAAAGAATTACAGAATATAGATGTTTACATGAATTTTCCAGATTCCAGTTGGAAAATCTGATAGAGGCGTTTTACCAGTAGACAGTTGTCCAAGGAATATCTCTGCAGTTGAGGATGCTTCCAAGAGACTAAATTGCTCAGGAATTGACAAGTTTGTAAACACATATCATTGCTTACCATTGTCAGACCTTTCTCAGCTTGTAGAGTTGTGTTACCAAACCAGCTATTTAGTCCAGAAAGGTAAATGAAATAACTGCTTTAAATGCTTCTGTTTCTTTAAGAATGTTAAGTGGCATTATGTTCTAGCATGATTTTTTAAATGTTCTTTAAAACTTTCTTATTGAAATATCAATATCAACCCAAAAATCTAGGGAAACATCAACCTTACAAACTTCTACAACTGTTAAAATTTTTCTATGTGTTTAATCTTTTAAAGCAAAATGAGCAAAATACTTTATATATATTTTCATGAAATTCATATTAATCGTGAATTAAACGTTTATCCAAAATAACAAATGTTTTAAACAGGAAATTGCATGGTTCTGCATTCCGGGTATTTAAACAACCAATCATGTCTTCATTTTACCAAAGGGTGTCCCAAGACGTATTACCAGTCAAAACGGATGTTTGAATGTAAGTGTATATTTTCCTGTATTTTGAGTTTTTTTTTTAAGAAAAGATAGTTATGTCATAGTTATCACATATAATATTGAGGGACTTGATCATTATGACAAGAAGAGGCATAGCACTTATCGGGTATCTGCACATAACCAACTATATTTTATAAGTTTTGGTAATGATCCATACCACGTTAAATAACGTTATGTAACGTTATTCACGTCTGTTTTATTACACCAAACGCACCTGATGTCTATTCTATCAAAAATGCCTGACGTCGATTTCACTTAACGTGAAAAGAAAGCTACATTAATTTTCAAATAAAGGTTATTTCCAGAATGACTGTTATCTTAGTTTTCAAAAATCATTCATTTGTTAGTCAACTTATGAAGTGATTGAAAAAGCAAGTGTTTGATGTCAATGATACATGTGGATTCGATATGGTTTTTACGCTCCCTCGTATCATTATGACCACGCCCATCGGATATTGTATCGGACTTGTATGCTATAGCTGTAAAGAATAATTATATCTATATCAATTTTGGAAGGTGGATTGGTTGGCGTAACTGAAAAATTAATATTCCTTTTCAATAAGACATGTTGATTTGATCTGTTTTCCCTATAAAATTCAAATCTAAAAATATCATCTTTTTACGATTAATTTCTTTTTCAACCCGATACTCAGTAGTAAACATTTTTATTGTTATTTCACTTTAAATTAAGAAAAAGACACATTTCAATTTAAATGAAATTAGATCTTTGATCCATTTGATCACTATACACAAGATTTTGGTTAATACATAAATGTACATTTGGAATATGGTTAATACATAAATGTACATTTGGAATATATAGATGCAATATAAAACCTGTACTGTTTGTACTTAGGTGCTTATTGAATGTTTTTAAGAGTACCAATTATCTGTATACCATGGTAATAGCGTGATACTGATTTACAAAAAAATATATAAAAAACAATACATAATACAGGGGCGTATATCTGGTACAGAATTAGTCTTGCATATCTTTAGAACTATATGGTCTTGATATACATTTTCTGAAAGTCCATTTATACAACTTCGTCTTTTCTGAAGATCAACATATGATGAATGAATTTAGATTAACTTTTTGGTGCTAGTTTCATTATGACGTAAAAATATATTTCAACTTTCTTTTCCCGTACATTATAAATCTAATTATATAGAAAAAAAAAAGGAATTCAAATCGAAATCGTAAAAAAGGTAATCCTATGTAATATCTAATTTGATATCATTCAAACAAAGGATACGTAGACGGACCTTAAAAACATCAGAGGTGGGATCATGTGCCATTGAGGAGTGAGCATTCCCTGCCGACCGATCACATCCGCCGTGTGCTCGCTGTCATGATCAGAAAATAACGGAAAAAATCCGTCGTCAATTCAGTGTATAAATAATGGACTAACAATAAGTATGAAAAACGTCATTCAGCATTTGACTTAATGATTAAATGTATTTGCTGACATGGGCATTGTATCGACCATAGAACTTACAAAATGGTAACTTTAATCGAGATTTCTGAAATTCATGATTCATCAACTTGCTTGTCAATAATTTACCTCGTTTTAGAAACCGTTCGTACGTAGAGCTTGATCTTACGTATCGAATCAACTTAGGTATATGCATTCCGTATGCAGGCAATGAAGGTATATTGCTGCATAAATGAGGGAAATTGACGATAGAAAAGTTAAAGTTATCACGATTATCATAAAGCTTGGTTGCATGAATAGTATTTAAGTCTTTTCAAGTAAAATATCCAAGAACAAATAGATTTGTCAGACTCTGTGGTATCTTTAAACTAAATCTCACCAGGATATATCGTATCGATCGACGTAGGAATGGAAATTACCATTGTTAATTGACAATACGTTGTTGATATATCGTGATGTTGAAGACCACAGGGAGTGTTTTCTTCTTTTCACGCACACAATTTTGCACAAATTCTGTTTCATATGAATATAAAAATAGGTCCTCTAATAATAGAGCGCCATTGGTACCCATGGGATTTCCAATAGATTGTTTGAATACCTAGTCTCCTAATACCACATAGATATTGTCAATCAGAAACTCAAGTTTTTCTTTGATGTCAACTTCAGAATACTTGAGTGTGCAAAATAATTTTGCAAGTGCCCAATGACCAAGTTAGTAAAATTTACGCCACTTCTTGAATATATACTGCACATGAATCTTGAAGTTTTGTTTTTACTTCTGTCAATATCTTTTTAAGAAATACGAAAGAGGTTTGGTTCAACATTTACTGGAACCCGCAATATATCTTTGTTTGTAAGGATTCTCCCATGACTTTCTTAATTCTTCATTAAAATTGACACTTTAAAATATGTTTTATCATAAATATCCACAAATCATACCCCGAAACACCCTATTGGGCCCAATTTGTAAAACATTGGCTACGGATTTTCCCGTTATTTCCTGATCATGAAAAGAAGCACACGGTAGGTCACTCCTTGGCACCCGATCCCACCACTGTTTCGGGAGTCCGTGATTGTTCTGCTCTTATTTTTATTGTTTAATTGACTTTGAGATTGAATACTGTTCATTATCTCCATATCCTTTATAAAGGAATCTATTTTTGTTGTAAATTTTATAAATATTTAAGCAGCTTTCATTCACCAGATTTTGATCATAATTAATTGAATTTCAATTTTCTAATCTATTGCATAAGTAATTCTGTAATTTTTTGGATAAATATTTACATGTAGATGGATTCATTGAATTTTTGTAAATGAATAATCTTTATTTTTTTAAATACGTACGACTGCTTTCAAAATCTAACAATTATGTTTTATTTATTTAGTTCCAGATTGCATCCAAATCAATAAACAAAACAGATGTTATCTAGCTGACCCTACTTGTCCTACTTTCAACAGGTAATTGTATAAAGGGTTGATAATTTAATGTGGACTGTATAATTCCTTCCAATATATATTTTACAACATTACACAAAATTGCTACTATTTTTTATTATTAAAAAAGAATTTTCGTTTTAGTGACTTCGTCTTTACAACAATCACTACGACAATCAATGTCACGTCTACCAGTCTAAGAAATTCTTCCGATGGTAAAGATTGGATAGCGATACCTGTGATCATATGTGTTCTTGTCGTTATATTGATAGGTTCTGGGTTTGTTTGGAAACGGAAATGTCAAGGTAATTCATTTAAGGAGAAAACTGGAGGTGGTAATTTTCTTTTAAATTATTCCCGGTAAAGTTGCATATAAGTACATGTACTGTCATACATACATACATAGCAATAATAATGAATGAACAATTAAATAGCAAATCCTTAAAATAACGTTTGTCTTTATGTATTAATCTAAAAAAAAAAACATAAAATTTTATGTTTGGTTTACACATAACTGTATGCTATTTTCTGAAGATATAACACGTGAAAGTAGGAATATTTCCATGAAGAATCAAGATTCAGAAGCGAAATCTTTAATACAACATAACGAAAATGAACAGAGGAGTGGAGATGGTAAGTTCTTGAATTATCTGAGGTTAATATCAGACTGTATATTCACATTTATTTCATCGAGTACTGACTGCACGAGTACTTCTATCTCACTGAAGTTATCTATATTATCATTTTCTGGGATAGCTTTTCGAAAACTGGTTTCGTCTGATTTGATAAATTGTCCTCGATTTTGATAAAATATATCACCACTTAAGTTTTCAATATTGTAAGATCTGAAAGAACGGTATCTTCCATTTGTCCTGGCATATGTTGTCCTCTGTGTTAGATCATAGATTCTCTCTGCTGGAATAACATGAACAATTTTATGTCTGAGTTGTTCTTTGGTGAAGGCTAAAATATATCTGAGTTGTCTGCTTTTTAGTAATTGTGTTGGTGAATCAACATCTTACGGAGTGATCTTATATTGTATTTAACTAATGTATGAATCCCTTCTGTCCACATTTGCTTTTCTTATACCGTAGAATTCGAAGTACTTTTTCCGCGTCGTATTAATTTACGCTGTGTACACAGTCACAAAATTTCCACGAATATTTTTAAAAATCTTTGTAATTTATTGCAAAGCATTTAATATCTTTGCAACTTATTGCAAATATAATGCATATTGAGAGTCTTGAGCATAAATTTTCAACCGTGGATTGAAAAGAATTAGAGATTCCGCAAAATTGTGTCATGGGAAAAGTACGTCTACAGTATATCTTTCACTCTCTTGACAGTTTCCCCAGTCAATTCCTTTGCAGATTATACAGAATTGTAATATTGTTCCTGAATTCGCATTTGTAGTGAAATCCTTAAATTGCCAGTATGTGTACTGATGTGTATGTGTACTTAAAATAACGTTTGTTTTGATGTATAAATCTTAAAAAAAGGAAAACAGAAAATTTTATATTTGGTTTATAAGTAACTGTAT
>PRKT01000857.1:141534-199087 GCA_003671525.1 Saccostrea glomerata | reverse complement strand
TGCATAAGGCGTGTACAGCAACTGATATGTTTTTATTAAAAATATCACACTACATATCATTTCTTAGTCAATGAGGTTTAAAATCAAACATGAAACCATGGAAATGTAACCAGATGGTTTAAGCATCGGGATCGAGATGCCTCTCATTCCTCGATACGTATACGGATATGGATACTTATACGGATACGTCAAATAGAACAATCTTCATCCTTTTTTTTGGTTTATTTGCATATAATGCAGGACCACAATGAAAACTAGCTTTATGCTAATTGTGTTATCATGGATAAATAAAGGTTATAATAAATAGTTCTTCTCGGACACAACAAATATTTTTTTGAATTTTTTTGCTGAATTGTTTCTTTATTTATTTATCTCAATAACTTAAGCATTGATTGATTTTATTCCGTAAGTTTAATTTTTTTTCAAGATATTTCTAAATAGAAGAAAGTATATCGGAATACTTTATATTTTGTTTGATTTACGTTAGAGAATTTTTACTCATATTGAGACAATACCACCAATGGATCTAGCCGGGTCTGCAAATTTTTATACACAGCACTCAAAACCATAGAGCAGTGATCGATATTTTTGTGCCAGCACATACTGCGAAATGGGATCTCGGTTTATACGGTCTCATTCTAAGAGTTCGTCCCCAAAAGAATCTCGTAGGATCGAACATGCGATATAAGGATCAACACTTTACTTTGCACCTCTAGAGCAAACGATTTTTAAAAACTGCGCCAAGAGAATGAAAATTAACGTTTATGATTTTGATTTGATATAAATTTCATTAAAAATCTAGATGTATACTTTTACGAGATACTGCAAGAAATACTCACAAAACATCCGTAATTATGAGGAACGATCTTTCTTACAGGTTGAGCATTGGTTTTACTAAACCATTCATTTTGATTGTTTTAATTAATAAAATCAAGTGTCACATTTAATAACTTACTACTGCAATACACTTCTATATGCAGACATGTTGAAACTGAACATTTTTCAAGTTCAGTTCAATTGTTGTACACGTGGCAAACTAAATGCTGATAAATTCATGAAGTTAATGATGTAAAATTAATGTCATTTGATATTGTTGTGAGATGGGATTTAAGAAAAAGAAACTTATAAAAAGCATTTAATGTTATTTTTTACCAGCGCAAAAGATGAGGCCATGTACAGCTCTTTAAAATAAATCCTCTTTGATGTTTAACGTAATGTGATTTAATATTAAACAATCAATTAATCAACTATATCAACAATTATGTGACTTGTCTATCCTTTTAATGTGCAGTGTATTATCTTATAACTATTGTTGAAAAAATCGAATATCTATGGTTATAAGATAAGGTTCATGTATGACTTTGCTTGTGAACTTATTTTTACTATTTTTATATTGTATTAGTCAATGCAGAGAGGTTGGTCGTGTGTGCGGAGTTGTCGTTATTTTCACTCTGATTGTTTATAGGTTTCTCTGTGCTGCAAAGGAGTCCTACAATACTCAACATTTTTCTTTAGTTTTGGTTAAATCAATTTTAAATTAATCCCAATATGACATTCAAATTACGAATCATTTATTTTTATCTCATTTATCAAAATTCGAGTAATTCAGAAAAATGAGATGGAGTATTTCATGGCGGACGTTTCTGCGAGATTACATTGAATATCGCTGGAGTAAATTTGTCTAGACAGAAGCTTTACGGACGGTCATTATTAAATCTTTAGAAAAAACTGCACTAAAAACCACATGAGGACTAAGGGAGATTGAACTTAGTTCAACCCCCCAAAAGTGTCGCTTTAAAATTCTATTGTATCAAATACTTACAATGCAGGGAGAAGGTAAAGTGGAATATATGACCCTAACACTAACCTAACCCTGACGTTAGCTCGTGAAATTAAATGTATCGCTTTATCTGAGAGCAGAAAATGTGCTTTGAAAAATTGAATATACATTTTGGGTAAAAGAAATTTGCAGGTCATGTTGAAGTGTAATTACACCATAACGTGACACCATCTTTCAGATGAAAGAGATTGAATTCCTCCTTTTTACTCCTTTTTTAAAACCCATTCCTTTCATTAAAATGTAGATTCAGATGGTCAAAACTATAACTGTCACTTTACACTCTTTACAAACTCAAGTCTTAAAATGTCATTTTAAAAAAAGTCAATCCATTTACACCAGTGGGATATAAAGTGCCAAAAAAGATATATACATTAACAAAGGTATCTGTAGAAAGGAATAATTTTAAACATGAGTGTCAGATCAGTTTTTAATATCTTAAGATTTAGGTCACATTAATACATTTTTCGAATACTTTGGGACATCTATAAAATCAAACGTTTATTAGAAAAAACTTGAAAATACAACTTTAATCATGTTTATATCAGTCAAATAAATAACTTTAACTACGTATATGTTATTATATTTTTTATTCAAAGTTTCACGGCAGTGGGATTTAAAGGGGCAAAAGATGTATGCTTAAATAAAGATAGTTGTACATTGACATGTTCAATACGTAAATTTTCCTTAATTTGAAAATTTTTGCCATTGAAATTAAGAAAAAATAAAAACATTTCAAGGATGAAACTATAATACCTATTATTAATATCTATTAGTAATAGAATACATATGTAAATACAAGTACATGTAATAAGATATCATTATAAAACCTTTTTTGTTTGCTAAGTGTTCAAAACTATCATAAAGCCTTTCATCCCAATAAGTTTTTAACAAATATCTAATTTTTAAATGCTTAAATAATTAAGTTTAATTTATTTTTTGTCTTGGCCATTGTGTAAAAGAAATTCCATAATGATTTCAAAGGAATTTCTAATGAAAGTTTATTCCCTATATGAATTTATTTGAAGTTTTATGTCAATTTGTGCATTTTTCAATAACTCAAATTTACAATGTTTCAAGTGATTCTGTACTATTATTATGAAAACTGGTTTCTCTAATAATGGTTTCAGATGTACAAATGAATTGGCATCTCCCGATCAAATTGTAAGATACTAACCCCCGCCTGCTGGACATACATATACAGCCGACAGTCAGGTGTCGTATTTAAATTTACGGTATTGAGCTCAAAAAATAAAATTTCTCCTATCATTACGCTTGATCTGAAATAATGACCTTCATGATCCCTGGAATTTTTCAAATCTCCTCAAATATTAATCAATCAGGTATTTCACGTCAATATTCACAAAAATTATTTGGTTTTATATCTTGTATCAGCCCGGGACTCTAATATCAGCCAGAGGGCCGAAGGCCCGAGGGCTGATATTGGTCGAGGGCTGATACAGAATGTGATATGGAAAAGGGTATGTATTAATATATTTATTACATACTTAGAAATAAATACAGTATGTATTAAGTTGAGAAGAAAATAAGTAAATAATCAGGCATGGACTTCTAACATACATGTACATGGTCTATTGTCTCATACGATTTTTTTCTACTTCTATATCAATGCACTCGATCCATTTACCCACCAAAAGTTGTGTTTGATCACAAGTACTGTTTTTGTGGTTTAATATACTAAGGGTGTGATATTGACGTCACAATAGCCGTATCAGCCTTGCAGGGCTGATATGTATTTGCAGGGTTGATATAGGTTATCAGCCCTGCAGGCTGATACGGCTATTGTGACGTCAGCCATATCGCATATTCAAAAACCTGTATCTATTAAGAAGTGTGTTATAAATTCTAATAAGAATTTTTAAGTGATATTATACTGGTTTTCCATTTTGTTGTGAATCTACATATACATGTAGTTATTTGAGAAAGAGACTTTGAAAAAAGAGGCACTAATGGATAACTCTTGTAAAATAAGTCAAAATCTCCTAAATATGATGCAGTCATGTATTTTGATTCGAACATATTTCATTATGTAAGAATGTATAGATGGAAAATAACTCGCGGAGTTAATATTCGCTATATTCACGGTGTTAATAAATCGGTGAATTCAAGAAACAGTGAATAATTTTTCAATAGTTTCAATGTTTTATTTTGAAATTTGAGAATAGACTACGATAGGTATATATACATAAAGGTGCTGTACATGGTCACTTCAGAAATTACGAGAAGCATCATATATTAATCATTTTAACGTAGGACACGGGTTTAAAGGGCTTTTAAAAGTGTTCGAAAACATATCATGAAGATTACCTATATAATTTCTCTACACTATGCACCGTTTTTGTGTAATTGAATTCCAAAGATGTCTTTGTTGTAGTAACATTTTCATCAGTATTCTCTTGAATTGTATAAGAAAATTGTCGTTCTGGGTTGTTTTCAGGCAAGGTTTTAATTTAAAAAATATTAATAACTTTTAAATCGTGCGGACGAATTTGTTTATCCTTTGCCATTTAAAAATAAAAATGATTTAAAATAATTCTATGTAAAAAAATAAATATGTTTGCGGGCCCATTTTGTCGTAATTTAAATGAAGGTAATTGCTTTTAGATTGAAAAATATAGCATTTTAAAGAATAACGTCATAAAATATCGCGACGTCCCGCTTGACGTTGTGAATATCGATACGGTATACAAAGCAAAAAAATACTACTTTTAAATGTTTAAGGAAAAGGAAATTCGCGTATATCTGCTTTCAAATGACCAGTATCATAATTATTCAATGAAATACCGTAATTATCAGACATTTTTCTCTTTAAGCTTATTACGTCTTATATTAGAGAAAATTCACGTAAAAGACGTAAATCAACAATCAGCCCTTTAGTTTCTTATTTGTACCTTCTTTATGTGTTTATTCCGTACCGTTTCTTTTCTTTTTGTTTTGTTTACTTCATGCACTGATTCTTGCTGGAAATGTAACAAAATTAAAGTGACCTTGTTTTCCCCTCTGGAACAGGCAGACTCCCGATTCCCGTTGAAATCGTAGATATGTGTTTGAAAAGTCGTAGGTATGAAGATAATTCAGGAGTTAAGGACTACTAACCCCCTCCCCCCTCCGAAATAAGTATTTTTTTTCGCTTTGTTTATATCCTTTTTCTTTAGAAAATTCAACAATGCTATCAAATCAACAATAACTTCTTATGAATTAATTTCCGCCAGATATCCTCCCGAGTATAAGTATCAATACATCTTTCTTTCTTTCTTTCTTTCTTTCTTTCTTTATTATCACTTTATCAGCTCATCAGTATATATACAGAATAATCAGTTTCATTACAGTACAGAAGTGGATATTTTACAGGAGAACCTTTATAAATGTGTACGTATATACATGTAAATGATAATAGTAAAGACAAACAAACAAACAAAAATAACAGAAAAGATACAATTATCGGATTACCAGATCATTTCTACGCCTCAAGCTATAATAAATATATTTACCAAGGTTACACATATCTTTATAGTTCTCAGTATTAAACAATTGCAATAATTTGAACATGGATGGTTTTTAATGAAATATTTTTTAATAAATCTGCTTCGATTATCGGCATAAACAGGGCAAACCAGTAAAAATGATATTCGTCCTCCACACAATTATGACAAGCAAAACATTTCCTATGCCATCTATTAGTTTTATTATATCTCCCAGTTTCAATAGCTGACAGGTGTGATGATAGTCTTATTTTTGATATACATTTTTGAAATTTAGCCGGAATAGATTTTTTTAAATAATACTGAAGGTAAAACCCATCAAGTAGGTATTAATAGAAGGAACATTTCTGCAAACGTTCAATTTTAGAAAATATTTCTTGTTTAGCCTGATCCAAAATCCTTTGTTTAATACATGTTAAGGTAGTTGTATTAATTTGTTGTATACCCCAAACTTCAATAAAACCAAGATCATTTAAAAGTTTCTTCACCTGAAAAGCCCAGTTTTTTTGTGCACGCGTTTCACAGTTAATATACATCTTCTCATAACAATTTCTAACAATACATATACCTCTGGTAACATTAATTCTATGAATGAAAATGGAAAGCAATGCAGCGAATAAAATATGTACATGTAACTAATAATAACGCATACCGTTACGTACACAGGTAATTTGGGTATCTTAACCCCATTCCCCCGTTCTGTTACTCAGGGGTTTTCCTATTTTGAATTTTTAATACGTATTGCACGTTATAAATTTTAAATACACGTATTTCGTTTTCAACCGATACATAAAAGAGACATCTTGCATTTTGTTTTTATTCTCAACGTCTGCCTCACTTATCTTCACTTGATCATTATCTAAAGCTTAGAGAATCATGGAATATGCAGACATCGATGAATTTGAAACGTACTCTTCTTCATTATTAGATATCCATTGATATAATTCTGTATGTGCTTCCGATTACTAATTATTTCGATTAAATCAACATGCACACATAGAATGGAGTTGAAATTCAAAAATAGGAAAAAGTTAACTCATCCCCGGTGTTAGCAAGTAAGGGATCATATCCTACGTGTTTGTGTGTGTGGGTTTTTTTTTCACAATAGATCAATGTCGCTCAAAAATTTAATTTGGATTATGTTTCATTAGTGCGTAAGCAATTTTAATTTATACTGTTTCACTAAACTACCAATTAAAACAAAAGTTATAGAGTGTTAGATAATGTACTGAAATATTTCCTTTCTTATCTTGACGTCATAATCAGATGTGCACAAGAAAGACGCCAAAATCATATAAATTGCGTACCCAGTTTTAATGACGTCACCAAACCCGCGACCTAAATTAATTACAACGCTTTGATTCAAATTAATCCGAAGATAATAATCCCCTATACAGTAAACGGATTGGGCAGCAAACATAGCTAATATAAGCCCTTTCCACAGGTACAAGGTTAATTAAAACACATTATTTTACATATAATTACGGGTTCTTATGTCTCCAATAAGTTATAGATAACTAATACAAAATTGAATATGGAATTTGGTAGAAAAGAAATACATGAGTGAAGAAAGAAAAAGAAGGAAAAAAAACACAAATGAATGCTAGTTTATGTGGAAATTAAAGTTAAATATAAAATTAAAATTAAATTGCTGTAATTTTCATTTAATTTCAAAAAAGAAAACTACAGCAATTTATATATGTACAATGAATGTGAATTTGATTTAGGCAAGAACTGGTATGTATATTTCATGGTTTCATTTAATTTTTTAAACCTTTTGTTTGTGATATATATTTATGGGGATTATCAAATATTTTTTTTTTATTTTTTGCATTAAAAATATAAAATCACGGCTTTGCGGATTATAAAGCGTAATCTGACCAAAACCAGGTTATAATCGAATAATTTGGCCAAGAATTAGAGTAATTTCTAAATCATTCCATAGTTTAATTGCAGATGGGAAAACTATTCATATATGATGTGGTCCTCGTTTGAGGAAAAAGTAAGATCATCATTGTTTCTTAATGAATATGGGGTTTAGGATGGAATACAAGGTCTTAATAGATCTTGAAGGTATTGTGGCGCTATTCCATACACTATTTTGCAAAATAATATTAGTTTATGTACTTTTCTTCTGTCGGATAATATATTTGACCCCAGTTTATCATAAAAAAGTGTTCTTGCTGAGTTCACACTCATTTCTGTAATAATTCTTGTAGCAGTAATTTGAACTTCTTCCGATAAAGATTATTCCATTTAATTACAATTTTCCCAAACAACATCACCCTATTCTAAAACTGGTCTAATAAATTATATATTATTAACCCGTCTCGACAATAGGTATGATGTAACAGTCGTAGAACATTTAAGTAATTTGAATGTGAAATTAAGAAATAATATATGAATATACATTAATACAGATAATAAAAATGTGCGTACGACTTGTACAACATTAAAGAACTATATGCGGTATATTGCATATATTTGCCCCCCACAAAAGAAAATTTTTAAAACTTATTGAAATGTGCTGAATGCAATAAATTGTATGACAAGATAATTCAGAGAATTTGTGTCCCCCGCTTAGGGAAAAAGTAAACAATGCGCAGTTCGGGGAGGGGGGTTGTCGGATCCCCCTGACTTAAATTAAAAAATTATTAAATGTATACATGTACACAAACTGAAGCAAATAAAATATGCCAATATGGATATAAAGATTTGATTGCTTATTCTTTATTAGGAGTATAGAAGATTCTTTTTTATATGGAATATTTATCACTCTGTGATGATGATTTTATGAGTTTGTAGAAGCCACACCTTATAAATTTTTCATTTCACATGCTGAATACTATTATTTAGTTAAAAAAAATTTCAGAAAAAAAAGAAAATACGTCCTCCCGGTTTCGAACCCGGATCTCCCGCACATGAAGCGAGAGACATACCACTACGCCACGAAGCCTCTCTTATCCTTGTTGTTTATTTAAACTACTAGTATATACAAAGATGAAGTCACATACATGTATTATTTTAAAAATTTAACACAATGCATTGTGTCTTATTTAACCTTTATTAAACAGTTCTAATAAATGTAATAAGAATATAGAGTCCGCCGAGAACCTGTTTTATACGTAATAACTCTCCTCATGTCCCTGTGCTAAAAACAGCGACATGTAATACAATTTATACTTCTAAAACAAACGGGGAGGGACACTTTGAGAGGGGTGAGAGAGGTCTTAGGGACTTTTGGTATAAAATTCAATTGCAAAAGCTCAAAATCTTCTTGAAATATCGCCCGGAAAAGAAAGTGTTACACACAGACATAATGTTTATATTTACGACCTTGAACTTTGACCTCAAAATCAATAGGGGTCTTCCGTAGGCCATAGGAAGTTGTTATGTAAAATTTCATGGCAAAAGCTAAAAGGGTTCTCGAGATATCGTGTGGAAACGAAAGTGTTATAACAGACAGAACTTGCGAATTTATGATCTTAAACTTTGACCCTTTGACCTCAAAATCAATAGGGGTCTTCTTTTGTCCATAGGGAGTTGCTATGCAAAATTTCATTGCGAAAGCTCAAAGGGTTCTCGAGATATCGAGATAAAGCGTTACAAACAGACAGAAAGACGGACGGACGGACAGACGGACGGACGGACAAACTCAAATTAATATCCCCCACTTTCCAAGCAGGGGACAAAAAATATAGATTTGCAGAACATATTATTGTTTCAAAGTAGTTTATTCACAATTTTTGTTTTTATGATGCCACAAACTAGTCCGATTTTATATCCTATTTCAGAAAGAGGACAAAATGGACAAAATTTCAACAACTTTAGCTTTAAAATTTATAGAGCGCAAGTTTGTTCAGGAACAATATTTATATATTTCATCGATATTATCAATGTACACATTATATCGAAAGATTGAGCCTCAAAACACATGCGCTCGGTGACTTTTACTCAAAATATCGACGAAATATGTACATTTTTCTGTAGAGTTTATTGAAAAATGAAATTGACGAAATGTTTGTGCCGTCATTTCGTACATATGACGTCATTACTCATGGGAAATAGTCAGGGCGTTGAAGTCAGTATATACCCTCCTGTTTAAGAACATAAATAGATATTTCTCCATCAAAGTTTGGTTTGGGGGGCAAATATCGGTCATTATACTACCGAATAATGTTCTTTAAAAAGCTGAATCCATACTAAAAATACTTTTTATCGGTTGGAAAAGTTTGATTTACTATAGAAAATAATCTTGTTTTATTATAGAATAAATAACTATATTGTATCGTATATTTTTCACAGACACATTAAAAAAGATCAATAGATTCAATATCAGAATCACAAAAGGAACATACAGGTAAATTAATCACAGATACTGTTGAAAACAACTTTTATTCGCGTGCGAGGATTTTTTGCGAAGAACTCTATCTTAACCTTTAAACGGTTGTTCGCTTTAAAACATATACAGTCATTTAGGTGCAAATATTACTTAATATGTAACTTACTAATAATATGTCTGTTTCCTTAGCCAAGCACAGCATAAATGATATATTTCCTTTTAAATCCTCCTAATAGGGACACAATACAAGCAATGTATATAATCCTTGACTGAAAATTAAAACTCATGGCTACTCTATTTATATCTCTTGCGTGATATTTGATGAGCCTTTGTCACAGTTCGAAACACAGGTCTCCCATATATAGAATGTTTTGAAACGTACCATATAAATGTTGATGATGAGTAAATTCAACTCACTGTAAATGATAGCCTTAAGAGAAATGAAAATAAACGGGTCTTATTATAATCGTAGAATGTCTTACGTACTTTTTAGCGTTTTTTTACGCTCTCTTGACCTAAATTATCTTCTTAGAGTTACAATGACTAGAAATCCAGGGTAAACTTTAGTTAACTTAATTGATTTGAATGTAATAAAAAAAATGTATCTAATAATTTTCATAAGGGTTATTTTCAAAAGAGACTGAAGTAAAAATGAATAAATTAAAATAATGAACAATAATTAATTACTTGATGAATCATACGAAAGATGGCCAAAATATGAATCAAAGGCCTGAGACCCAGGAAAAATTTTGCAGTTAGCAAACGAAATAAATATCCAAAAATGGAAATGAAGATTCATGAACAAATTGATTTCACTTTCTAAAAAAATCCACTTACATTTGACAAAGAGATTTAGGGTTAGTCCTCGCACACTCGTCGGGTGATAAGGGTTAGTCAAGATATCTAGGTTATAGTTGATACACTTTTCGAACTATTAGGGTTAGTCTCGCACCTATTTGAGAGATAAAAAAAAAGTTTTTTGCAACTTGATTCTTTTTTTTTATACTTATTTAACTTTTTGCCCCTTGCGCTGTCTGTGACATAATAGTAGTATTACATTTGTCAACTTTTGATGACGTTATCCTTTTCCCCGCAGCGCACTTGCGATTACGTGCTGAAAAGACGTGGTTTTTGGCTGATATACGGATAAAATACTGCCATGGGACTCAGCATTGAAATTATCAGTCTTAAATTAGCAATATATATATCTAAACTTTGCTAGCCAAGGGTTTCCAATCCAAAATCTACTCTAGTGCATGGTGGAGATGTGAAGCGTATCGGAACCCCTTGGCTAGAGCGAAGATTGCAGAATCTTTACACCTACAGGTACATGTAGGCTACTGAAAAATCAGCACATTTAACAATAAAGAAAAACTTGGGAGATATTGGGCTGTAGGCGAATTTGCAATAAATAAATAAAAAAGAAAAGAAAAACATAGAAAAGAAGTTTTTCTTTGTAATGGAATTTTAATACTTTTTTAAAAACAATAGAATAGTTTACAAACGAGTCCAAGAACTCCTCTGACTAAGCGATCAGTACTCGACATTTTCCCGATGATGTCTTATAGTATTCCGATTATTTGTGGAGCAAATGAGACATTACTCTTAAATTTGTTTTTTTTTATGAAAATGCATTAAGTGTAGCTGTATATATTGAGAAATATAGTAAGTATTTCCACAATTTTTCCAAGGGTTGCCATCAGATTTCTATGACACGATGAACTTCATGAACATGCAGGGTCGATGTTCACGAAAACCTGTCCACTTTAATTAAGAAATTGACGTATTTATATCAATTTTTTTAAACTTGCAGAAAAAAGTCTAATTAATGACATGATATACAATAAAATTAATCAATTACTCAGGATCTATCAGAATTTAATGCGTAGTGGATATACAAATTTTTCAATATTTACTTTTTTTATGTCCCGTAATATTACTATAGTATTAAAAATACATGTTAACGACGGAAAAAAAATAATTGATTGTGTTTGTAACAGATATACAATTTCTGACCAAAATAAATGTTCATATAGATCAGACAGGAGAATAAACAGATTATCTCAATATTTTGACTGCATATTTTTTCCGATTATTTAAATTCTACTTTTTATTTCCAACATTACATAGTTTACTGACAATTTATAGTTTTATTTTCCGAATTTATTGAAGAGTAATTTTCAGGGAAAAAAAACTGTGGCCGAAGACTTTCTTAATTGAAAATTGAAATTATTATCTTTGAACAATACCGGCAAATCAATGAAATCAAAAGCTTTATTTTCTTTATAAAAAACATGGATGTTTGATTAAGATCAGTTTCATGTGTGTCGGACATCACTGACATAATATAGTTCAAGTGTAGCTGATTTTCTTCTTTATTGATCGATTTTTCATAAACTTGTTAGACAAGAACCACAATCCCACCCCCCACCCCCTTTGTCAAAAAAAAATTCCTAAATGCTAAGCATTCCTGTGGTAAAATGAAATGCTAAATATATTTTATAATCAGTCCCTTTATGTAACAAGCTAGATTTCGATCGAAGCCCAAAATGCCGGAAATTCTAAATGTAATTATATAATTCCGAAAATGCAATGCGGAGAATAATTTAGATCGCTGTTGGTCAAAGATGTATAACCCCCCACCCCCGAAAGAATGAAGTTTTAAGCGTCCCCCCCCCCCCCCCCCCGAAAGATTGAAGTTTTAAGCGCCTACATGCATTGCATTTATGTATCTACATGGTACATGAATGAACAAGCTGCACTACCTTTTGAAAACAATCACGAGTTAACTGTCCATATACAAGTGGATGTCAAAAGTATTTTCTGTGTTTAACAAACATATAGCTGGTTGAAGAATCCAATCAGACAAGATCGTCGTCCTCTGCTTGAAAGTTAACTTCGGCAATTAAGATTTTTCAAAACTTATTATTTTTAAAGTATGGAGTGTTGACATACATGAACCTACAGAGTACGTGTGAAAGCGACTGATAAGTGAATATTTTCATTTGATATACTGACGATATGAATGAACTCGAGGCGGATATATTCCTATAAGGAAAGAGTCCTATAAGGGACTATATACCCACTGATAAAACTAATCAGTAGACATAAGTCTTTTAACCATACCTCCGAACGAGACCGGGTATACTGTTTTACTCTTGTGTGTTTTTCCTTCTGTATAGCTGTGTGTCTGTCCGTAAAAAGTTTTTGGTCGCAGTTTTCTCAGCAAGTACGCAGCTCTCATTACAAATGATTAAAATTTTAGCACATTCGTCACTGTGGCATGCCATATGGTGGTTTCATTTTTGTTCAAATCCGATGTCAACTTCCTGTTAACCGTGCATCTGTCCATACCATAAACATACATGTAACAATTTTTTATCGCAATTTTCTAAGCAACTAATCATCGCAGATTCTATAAATTTTAGCACAATCTTTGTTGGGACATGCCATATAGTGGGATTTTTCTGATACAACAACTTCATATTTTTCCATGCATCTGCCTGTAACTGAACGTGTGTAAATTCACACTAGAGTGGGACATTATTGGTGAGCATTGGCTCACAGACTTCTTGTTTGTTCTGCCTTTTTAAAAAAGATATCAAACAAGTATTCAGTAAACTTGCATAAAATTTTCCCGAATACCTTGTTTTATATAAACATGTATACGTATATGTTTAGAAATCAAGACACACGATCGAGTAAGTGCTACACTTTTTTTACAATATCGGAAACCTTGACTTAAATGAAAACATTCAAATTTGAATCAACCTCTTTTTCAAGTTCCAGGGATGAGGTAATCGTAATCAGTAATCGTAATCAGCTGTAATCGATTACAGTTTGCCAACTAATCATGAGTAATCAGTAATAATCCATTTTTCTGATTACAAGTAATTGTAATTTAATCGATTACTCTGAAAAAAGTCCTGTAATCATGATTACTTTTTTATTACTTTATGATTACAATTATTAAAATAAGTTCATGAAATAATGATTTTTGATGATATTCAGTGAGCAAAAGTTATAAATGCTTCCAGAAATGCTTATAATCAGGTCCACTGTCCAGACAATTAGTAAATTCTATCAGTATCCTAGCTATATTCAGTAGTAATTTCAAAATACTTTAGCAGCTAGCTTAACAATTCGCCATTTTGACTTAATATATTGTATAATTAAACTGGAAAAAAATTAATAATAGGATCATCTTAAACTTCGATTTTTTGGTTTCAATCAATTATCATGTGTGAAATGCTACATTTTGTTTTCCCTATAAAATATTTTTGAATAAATGTGTTTTTTTTTAAATATAAAATATTCCTTTATTGAGATGTGTACTGGGGTATATCATCTAAAAATCACTTTGTTTGATTTTAGGTGTACAAAAAAGATATGTTAATTAATTAGTAATAAAACACCGGTATACTGAACTTAGGTAAGCTTGGGTTATAACACTTATTAAACTATCCATGCTTGCCCCGTCGATGTGTTAGTTCTTGTAAAAACATCTGGTAATTGGCAGCTTAATTGAAAAGCTCATCACTCATCAAGAAGGTCAATTACTTGACTATGTCACAGTTCTTTATTAAACCCTTTATGCATAATTATAAATACGTCCATGCAGTTTGATAAATAAATTCTTTTTATTTCTATCTCAACAATAACACATATATTTACTTGAATTAAAGATAGGAAACAGGAAATTGATAAATCTTATGCATCTACCACCAAACTTTGTCTGGATTCTACCTTTAAAATATAAATGATATTCAAGAAGAGAAGATTGAATAAAAACAGTATGTTGTCCTTGAACTTAAAAAAAAAAATTGATGTAATCTAAAGTAATCATAAGTAATCATGGTTACATGAAGGAAAAGTAATCAGATGTAATTGATTACTTTCAAAAATTTCTGTAATTAGCTTGTAATCGATTACTTTTAAAATACAAAGTAATTGTAATTTAATCGATTACTTTTGAAAGTAATCGACCCCATCCATATTTTCAACATGATATTGTCGTTCCTTTATTCTGTTTCTTTTTTTGTGTATGTGTATTTTTTTTATTGCTGTGTAACATGTGTAAGGTAGGAAAATAATCAGGTTTTACTAATTTGAATTTAAATAGAACAAATAATAAGACAGCTTGAGACTACATGTAACATAAGATAAGATGTAAACTGGAACAAACCTATATTCTATGAACAAACTTCTTTTCTGTACGGTTGTATGAGTATGTATAAACTTAAAAATTCTTTTGTAATTTTATACGCTCCTTCTGCCAATTTCTGCACAGGTTTTTATCAAACACTAACATTTAAAAAATCATTCGTCGAATTCGATAAATTCTGAATCAAGTGTCCAATCTCACACAAGACTGAGTGATTTCCACCTCACCAAAACAAGTGGATCAAGTGGTGAGCTTATTTAGCGTCAGAAGAAAGACCTTAAGTCTCGCATTCCAAGTTTCGTCAAATAAATTGAACGATTCGGACATATTAAATTTAGGAAAAATATTATTATTTGCGAAAGATATAAGAATGGAATTACAAAATTTCTAATCGTATCATTTATTATCATACCATCAATACTTTACGCGTTATAAGAGCAGAAAACGCCAAAAACGAAAATTGCGTTAAAGTGCGTAATTGCGGGGCAAAGGTATATGCGTTAAAATGCGTGATTGCGGTGCAACGGTATATGCGTTAAAATGTGTGATTGCGGGGATGGGGGTTAAGACATTGGCTCGGCGTGGCATTGAGATTTGCCGCAATAATTCTATGATATCCTGATGTAATGACCATTAATTGTTTCTAGCACCATCGGACGTTTGTGTGTCAGGCCATCGGTGTTTGGCGCAGACACCTGACTTTATAGTCCCATCGCATTTTGGAGTCCTTCATATATTTACATCAGATGCCATTATAATGAATTTCTTATTCAAATATATCCTCAGCTGGTTTTTTTTGGCTGACTATTCATAAAAAATACAATTATGGTGCCGAATGAAATTGACTGCTATGGTGTTAGATAGAAAATTCATTATATTTACACAAATCACGTGATGTGGCAGTCAAGTGATATTCTTGTGGTATTGACTTCATTCATATTTATATTTTTCAACATCCTTTATTGTTTGTGAAAAGTGTTGCGAACCTAAATATAGATTCAACTAATTTCTGATTACATTTGTAAGACCACAAGACCACAAGTAAAAAATACTCATGAATAATAATTTCACTAACAACCTTTTAAAATGTTTGCAGCAGTTTTAAATATCTAATTACTTTTTTTAAGTTTATGTGCAAAAGCTTGTCATGATCCATAGTTAGTATGCTTTTCCAATATATCGATTCATTAAGACCCTGCTATTAACATATAATGTTCTACGGGCAAATATACGACAATATCAGTGTAAAGATGTACCAAAATTTCAATTTAAATCTTAAAATAGAAAACCAATCTAAGTTGAAAGTCTTTATTGTCCATTGCATTAGTGAAAGCCAGGGAACAATAACAGTGACAGGCAACTTCCGGTGACACTTGTCGCCATGACGTGATTTTTTAGAAGCGGAGAGTGTAAAGGAAAATTCGCTATAAATTACATGTGTGTGGTAAGAAACATGCCAATATGACATTCCTGAGTTAATGAACTAGTTTTTTCTTAATATTATCTTTCTCAATTTTCGAAAAGCTCTGAAAAACAGTTTCCTTTAACAAGTATGTTCAGCTATTAAGTCTTTAATGAGTGATGTTCACCCTATGAGTCGCCAAGTGGAAAGTAAACGCAAAAGATCTCTTAATAGTTCTTCTGAAGAACTAAATCCATTAAGAAGACGTTTCAATTCCACATCTCTACCCAATATTACATCAACTGGAATAAATATGTCATCTAATAGTGTCTCAACGCCTAGTCCCATTGTACAAATCAATCCCCTATCCCAGGGGTTTGTCACCTCCTCACTTATTGTTGGTACAGTAGGGACCCCGATACCTCTGATGATTCTACCTCTATCAATGATTTGGAACCATCATCTGCTATTAATGACATAATTATAAAGACTGTCAGCAGTCAAGCATTTATTGGGTCGCTTGTTCCTCTTATTGGAACAGCTTTAGCACCTCACATCCAAGTCATTATTCAGAGTTGTTTACACTCAATGTCTGAAACCATCAAAACCCAGCAAGAAACAATTAAAAAACAAGCCGATGAAATTAAAAGTGTTCAAGAAATAAACTCTGATCTTGAAAAAAGAGTAAACGACTTAGAATGTGGCCTTGATGACCTTGAACAAAAGGGCCGAAGAACATCCCTACTTTTCCATAATGTCAACATTACAAACGAACAGGTCCAGAACACTGATAATGTTGTTATTGATATTTGTAAAACAATGGGTGTCAGCATTGTACCTGAAGACATCAACAGGTCCCATCCCATCGGCCGCCCTAACTCCAACAATCTTAGGCAAATTATTCGTCGGTTTCGCAGTTGGAAAATCAAAATTAAAAAATCTTTGTTACTGAAGACTTAACAAAGTACAGACAACTTGTGGTTAAAAAAATTATAGAAGCAAAAAAAGCAAACAAACTGCACAGTTTCTGGACATATGACGGTAGAATCTATATTAAAACCGAAAAAGAAGGCGACAGAATTCAAATAACATCGCTGGATGACTTGTATGAGCTAACTGAATAAATGCATCAAACATGTGCCTTTAGTAGATTTGTGTCAAACGGTGAAAGTGAGTTCTACATTTATAACGTTATTGACATGTTTTAAACATGATAATATATATTTTCCACACTCTCCAATACCTGTTTATTGTTTTGTTCTCAGAACAATGCTGTTATACAAGCTTTGTTTATTTACAATCATTGTCAGTCTTGTTTATATGTTTGCTTTGACTGACTTACAAGTACTTGTTCTTGTAACAAGCCTTAGTTCCTTATTTTCTATTTACTGTTTGTTTTTTATTATGATTACATCTGCAATGGGTTTCAGTTTTTCTTGACAATATCAAGATCTTTGCAATATTCAACTTTGCTGTTCTTTGTGGATTTATTTTCCTATTTTTTACCAACTCAAATCATTACTTATTACCGATCATGGGTAATACTCTTGAATAATATCGAGCCGCAATTGGAATTTTTTACCTCCGAAGTAGATGCACATTCAAATCCATGGATTACTGTTTTTTCAGATTTGTATATTTAGTTTGGTTTTTGTGGAAAGCTTACCAATTTTGTAAACAAAAATTCAAAGTTTGTACAAAACATGCAGTATATTTTCAACATGTCAATTTTCTTTTTCAACTTATGAGTATATTATTAATGCTGTCTGGTAATATTGAATCAAATCCTGGGCCTACAGATAACTCTTTCCATACTTTAGATATTTTTCATATACAGTGGACCCTCATTTATCCGGACGCTTTGGTTCCCAGTCAATTTGTCTGGATATGTGAAGCATCCGGATATCTGAATCACCAGTTAAACAAGACAGATTAACATTTTAAAATTTCGTTCCGATGAAAAATCGTCCGGATACTGAAGCATCCGGATATCTGGCGTCCGGATATCTGAAGGTCCACTGTAAACATAAGAAGTATAAGAAACAAAATTGAAAATTTAATATCATTTGTCAGTGATTATCACATTTTGTGTTTTACTGAAACACATTTAGATGCAAATATTGATGATAATGCTATTTCGATTGAGGGGTTTTCAACAATTTTTCGCAAAGATCGTAACTTATATGGAGGCGGTACCCTGATTTATGTATCCGATTCACTTCGGGCCATAAGACGCACTGACCTTGAACCTTTGAATACGGAATGTATATGGATAAAAGTTAGCGACCCTATAAGTAATATTTACCATTGCTGTCTATATCGGCCTGCGAATTCTGATAAATCCTTTTGAAAAAACGTAATGTGGTCCATTGAAAAAGTTTCTGATATATCCAATAAGATAATTATCCTTGGAGACTTAAATGTAGATTTTATAGATATTCCACGCACTCACATTGTTAACGAAATTTTGTCTCAGTATAGCCTTAGCAATATTGTCAATGAAGCAACGAGAGTCACGAGTAGATAGAGCACGCTTATTGACCCAATTCTGGTTAGCTCAGACATCAAGGTGCTTCACTCTGAAACTGTTCATGTTGATAATTTTATAAGTGACCATAAAGGAACATATGTTTTTGTTAAATCAGATGTTATTCAAAATCAATCATACGAAAGAAAGGTTTGGTTATATAAGCACGCAGATATGGATAAATTGAATTCTCTCATTGAAAATACTGATTGGAATACCCTTATAAGTGAGGCACCTGATATAGATCAAGCAACGAACAATTTTACATCAACATTTTTGAATAAAGTAAAGGAATGTATTCCTGAAAAATCGGTTGTAATTCGTCCGAAAGATAAACCCTGGTTTGATTCGGCTCTGCGTAAAACACATAGAAATAAGAATAGATTATTTAGTAGGGCCCAAAAGACAAAAAGAAATTCTGACTGGGAAAAATATAAGAAATGCAGGAATAAGTTTAACAATATGAAAAAAATCGCCATTGAAAACTATCATAATAACATAGAGCATCATATTACAGACGCAAGTAAAAATAATTCCAAACTTTACTGGAAATTATTGAGAGATAGATTTAAAGTAAAATCTACTACCGATATTCCTCCTCTACAGTATTCCTCTGTTAATGTTGATGCATGTGTGGCTTTTACAAATGAAGAGAAAATAGATGTTTTAAATGATTATTTTGCTTCTATCACTTGTATTGACGAAAATGACGCCATATTACCTAATTTCTATTCTGTGTGCAATAACCCATTTGATACAGTCTGTATTGATGAACAAGAGATTATAGATATTATTTCAATTCTTCCTGTTAACAAAGCAATAGGTCCAGATAATATTAGTCACAAGATGTTGAAATCCACCATGTATACTATTGTAAAACCATTATGTTTATTGTTTAATAGGTCATTAGTTGATTGTATTTTTCCTTACAAATGGAAAGTTGCCAATGTTCTCCCTTTATTTAAAAAAGATGATCCATCTGTTATGTCTAATTATAGACCTGTGTCACTGTTAAGTTGTATTGGTAAAATAATGGAACGAATCATATTCAAACATTTGTATAATCACTTTCGTGACAACAATCTTTTTTATAAATACCAGGCTGGATTTTTACCAGGTCATTCCACTGTATATCAACTAATAGAAACATATGATACTATTGTTAAAGCCATGGATGGTGGTGAAAATTGTTGTATGATATTCTGTGATCTTTCTAAAGCATTTGATCGTGTGTGGCACAAGGGTCTCTTGTTCAAACTCAGAACTTATGGTATAGAGGGAAATATGTTTCATTGGTTAAAGAGTTACATAGAAGGTAGATCACAAAGAGTTTTATACAGAAACATGCTATCTGACGAAAAACCTATACACGCCGGTGTCCCTCAAGGCTCAGTGTTAGGACCTCTATTATTTCTTATATACTCGTATGTTTATGATGTTGCTGAAGAAATGACAAGTTTTTGTAGATTATTTGCAGACGACAACTCCCTACAACAGTCATCTAAAAATGTTAATGCTATTGAAAACAAACTGAATTATGATGTTAACAAGCTAGAAATTTGGTAGAAAAAATGGCTTCTTTAATTCAATCCTACTAAAATTAAAGCAATGTTTTTTAGCCTGAAAAAAAAGTGTTATTTATCCTTAACTCTTCTTCGAGCAAAGTCAGCTAGAATTTGTTTCTTCTCATAAACATTTAGGATTTTTTTTCTCGCAAGATCTTAGTTGGTCTACACATATTGATACTATTCTAGCCAATACATATAAAAAATTGGGCTTGTTAAAAAAACTTAAATTTGTTGTCAACCGAAAGACTCTTTCAGTCATGTACACAACCTTTATTAGGCCACAGTTAGAATACGCTTCCTTGGTGTGGGGTAGATGTAATATAGGTGACAGTGAAAAATTAGAAAAATTACAATTATGTGCTGCTAGAATTGTCACAGAATTAACTCTGTTAGCTTCTATAGATGCACTTTACATTGAAACTGGATGGGAACAATTACATGAAAGAAGGAAAAAGACCAGACTAACTACAATGTATAAAATTGATAAAAACCAAGTTCCTGAATATCTCACTGATATAATACCAAACTTACGATGTAATACATCAAGTTACAGTACGAGAAAGTCGCAGAATATAACATACCCAAATGCAGATTGCAAGCTTACAAATCAACTTTTGTCCCCCTTGTTATTGAAGAGTGGAACTCATTACCTCTTAATGTAAGAAATTCTCCCTCGTTATCTATCTTTAAAAAGTATATTTCTTACAATAAACAAATGCCACCCTCTTACTTCAGTTATGGAACTCGACGCTTAAATATAATACACACGAGGCTTAGACATAACTGTGTGCTTAATAGCGATCTTTTTCGATGTGATGTAATCTTGAGTCCACTATGTTCTTGTGGAAGAGTGGAGGACACTCATCACTATTTCTTCTCATGTAAAAAATATACAGAAGCCAGGAAAGAATTTTTTGACAAATTTTTGCGAATGGGTAAATTACACACTGCCTATACTCACACTTTACTATGGGGAGACAGATCGTTAAATGATTTTGAAAATGAATATCTATTTTCTATTGTACAAACTTCTATAAAACAGTCAGGACGATATAGTTGATACAATAATTATTTTCTAATTGTAAATCTTATACAGTATGTCTATTACATATGAAATGTATTCTATTGAATGTGTTTTACTCTGATTATTATGTATTATTATTATATTACTATCATTATTGTTATTTCATTTTAAGCTGAAACCCATGTATGTAAATAATATATTATGTTTGGTATAATGTATATGTAGGGAGAGGGCGTAATAAGTTTTTAGAACTTTTGCCCAATCCCAATTGTAAAGTATAATCAATAAAATATGTTCGAATCAAATCAAATCAACAATAAATTTCATTTCCTGACAGTCTGTCGGTCTGCTAAACTGAAACACAAACTTTCACCCTGGTCACATCTTTTGAATAAGAAATATGGATTTATATTTAGGGAATAACTATCTTATTTATATAATGAAGGCGTTATGCATGAAATAATTGCGCAAGCCAATCGAATGATCACATCATGAAATCGAAAAATAAGACATTCATATTCATTAAATGAATTGATTCCGCCAATCGATGTGCTAGAAGCCCCGCTTCTTGTCCCTTTTTGTAACACCCTGCACGTGATTTTTTTTTTTTAAAAACGGCGCCTATCGATGAACCATTATATAACAACTATAACAGATATGAACAAATATAAATATGAACCACATTGATGGAGAAATAGGGTATATTAACTATTTTTAAGGTTCATTCTCTTTTAGGCCATTTTCCGGCCTACGATAAAATCACTTTAAAATGTGATTTTATATAAGGAAAATCATTCTAGTTCATTATTTTGATATCCAACATCGATCATCTAAGTGACGTGATTTAGAAATAAAATATGGCTGTCAGTTAAAGAACAATTGAGGGTAGATCTATTTAAATCAAGTTTTTATGCTTAATTCTGAATGTAAATGATCAAAAATTGTTTATTTATGTCGGAAGTACATTAGACCTAAGTAATAAATTCAAAAATTTCTTGAATTTAAAGTTCAAGATATTTTTTTATGACAAGAATTCCGATACATCCACATTTTGCATATTTTGAAAGATAACCTTTCAGAAAATCACACTGAATGGTGCTGAAAAAAGTTTGATTTGAAATTTATTGAAAAGTATTATATCATATATAATTATATTGTAAGTGTGTATCATATCTATAGATGTTGTACTTATTTTATGCATAAAATAACCATTTTAGAAACGAGGTTTCTAGTTTTCTATTGAATTCTAATAGTATCAAATGTTGAAAGCAATGAATGGATTTTGATTGTAATTAAATTAAACTGAAGTAGTAATTAAGAAAAGAAATTCAACAATTGCAAAAAATAAAGAATTAGCAGCATAAGAATATCAATGAAAGTACATGTTGACTATCCATATGCATGTACATGTAAATAGTCAATACATATAGCTCAGAGCGATTGCATTAAAATATCCATCTCAAAGTAAAATGAAATAATGTTGTAAAATGGATTTGCTTTTATCTAATTACTCGTGTTGCACGATATATTCAATTAAAAATGCCATATAAAATGTTCATGTATAAAAGATGAGACCCCCCCCCCCCGTGTCTAACGGTACAACATGAACAGTTCCTATAACTATGCATATCAAATTCTGAAGTTTTAGTATACACTAGTCTACGGATTAAAGAGTTCCACAACATCCTAGGAACAAAATGGACACTTCCGGGTTAATGCTCCTTTCCCATTCTTGAAACCTGTAGGTAAAATTCAATCTCTCGCACAGAGCAGCGTCAAACACCTGTTTAACACGGATAGTGACAGTTCCATACCTTTAGTCTTTAGCATTTAAAGTAAATGTCATCGGTCTTTTGGATATTATCTTTTAAAAAAAGGTCCCGTCCAGCACTGGGCGTTGGTTATTAATACAACTATGTAAACACTTAACCTTAAGTGAATGATTTCTATATCTGGTTGAAAAATCCTTAAATGGGGTAAAGCAACATTCAATTATATCGATCAAACATTATATGTAGGAATCCCTTTCTTCTTACCAGTTTATTTTCTAAGACAGGACTAATGTTATCGTAACTTATATCAATGATATTAAAGAAGTGTGATGAATAGAATGAGTCCTTTAAATATTAAGACCCAGTTAACAAAATATATATCATAATACTCGTACGGAAGAATTCATATAAACATCATGTGTATACCCATAGGAAAAAAGTCTATAACACAAATAATAAAATGCATGTTACCACTTTGACAAAGATTACTTTCATCATTTCTAGGACATATACGGTACTCATAAGGAAAAACAATTTAGAATATATTGAGTTCTCATAACGGAATTCAAAGAAGTAGCAGATATAGATATTGTACGTTTCGGAATTGTACATTCCGTCCGTATTGTTTCGGAAGTTATATCCGGTTTGAGATGCACGGACTCCTCAACGGCGAAACAATGTCATGTATTTAGCCCGTCAATGTGTGAGTTATTTAATATTTAAAAATGACTGTTGACTGTTAATAATAATGAGAATTGTATAATTATCAACAAACTGTTATTTATTGTAATAGGTATCTATCCATTAACAGGTCGAAACAATAAAATGTTACTACATGACGGTGTGAATTTCTGCACTGACCAAGTGCAACAGATATACTTAACTATCATTATATATATATATATATAAGATACTCATATTCACACCTTTAATTCTATTAAAAGTTTTCATTTCTTATTTTTTATCAGACATTTTAAAGAAATGTCTCCACTTGTAATTTCATGACATCCAGTCTTCTCAGTCCTTTGATTTTGAGATTCTTAAGGAAAAGGTTCACATTGTTTTTAGTAAATATGCATGGCTGATAAAAATCTGAGTAAATCAACAGAAAATTGTACTATAACCAAAAGTTTATAAGAAATAATCTACATAAGCTGATATCCTGTATTGTGAGTAGTTAGCTTTTTCGGCAAATATCGTAAAAATAAAGAGAAAAGTTTTTATTTTGGTGTCATCAGCTACTTTTACCAAATCATATTTTGGTAGTCATTTTTTATGTATATAAGAACTTTCTATGCAAATTTTGGTGTTGGTTAAAGGTGGTAATGACATGCGTAGGAGTTATCTAGCACAGCCAACCTCTTGAGTTTTCCCATTACTCTAATGCTAATACGGACCGATGGTACCTTACTTTGTGACCCTGCATCATTAAAAAAACTATTGTATCATTAACCAACCAATAATTATCATTAACTTGGAATATAAGCCTAGTGATTCATGCAACTTTTAAGGGGAAAAATACTATTTGAAAATTTGAAGTCATTGTAGTCCGCAAAACGGCCTTATAGAGAATGATCCTTTACTCGAACAAAGACGTTTGGAATGAAATATTTCACAATACATAGCCTGCAACAAGACCTTATATGTTTTTTACACGATACTGACCTTGATGTTTGACCTTAAAAAAGGAAATTGAAAGCACTTTGAATTGTTCATAACTTTTGAAAAAGGAAAGAGACACCATTGAAATCATACATATGTTTTATTGTCGCCTTTCTAAATATACTAGTCGCCCGCGTGGCGCAGGGCTTAGAGCGTCTGCTCTAGAGACGCAAAGTAAGGAGTCAATTCTTACGTCGCGGGTTCTCATCCCACTGCGGGACGTGGAGACCGGTCCTTCGGATGAGACCGTATAAACCGAGTCCCCGTGTCCCTTTAGGTGCTGGCACGAAAAAGATCCCTCAATGCTCAAAGGCCCTGAGCGCCGAGCATAGGACAAAATTTGTAGCCCTCCACCGGCAAGTGGTGGCGTCTCCATATGAGTGAAAAATTCTCGAGAGGGACGTTAAACAGCATACAATCAATCAATCAATCTAAATATACTATGATTTTTCACCGATTGACCTTGAAGTTTACATACTTCTCAAAAGGTTCTCTTTCTTTATTACTTTTGATTGAGAAGAGGTAACGTTGCCTGTTTAGAAGACATTTCCAAGCCTGCTATGAATTTTGACCCCTTGATATTGACCTTCTTGTTTGACCTGATTTCAATAATCTTAACTTTGGTGATTACTTTTGAATGACATATCATAAGACATTCATTTTAGACATCATATTCACAAAGACACCATAAGTGGTAAACAACATTTTTTTTTAATTGCTGGCTTATCTGAAAATACCATTTTCTTTGTCTAATAATTTTTTTTTTGTTTTAGTATTTTTTTTTATTTTTGTAGTTGAATAGTAAAACAACACCAATCAGAATAAATAAACAAATTGATTAATATAAAAGTATAGTAAAAGGAAGCAAAATTTATGTCACTCACTCACTCTGAAATACAGGTTTACATTGGAAAAGAAATGAATATACTACTTTTAGTAAATCTTGAATTCAGTTATAATGAATTGATATACCTTATATTATTCTAATACTAACTTTTGATTGAGAAAATATCAGATATTATATCAATTGAATTCTTCACCAGAAATGACTTTTCCAAAAAAGCTCAAATGAATTTAATTTATTGTAACAATTATTTCTAAAAAAAATTCCTTTTCTCAAAACGAGTCAAAGTTACTCAAAAGTAAATATTTCACATTGATGATACTTTGTCCTGAAGTTACACAACTCGTGCATCAGCCACACTCATCCAGTCATCCACACTCAACCTTAGCCAGGGGTCTATCGTCCCCCACTCCGATTTTCCTACCGACAGCGTCGACAATTTGACGACAGGCCCTGAATTAAAAGTTCCATAAGATTCATTATATACAATATAATCCAAAAATATTAAATACTAGATGAGAAATAAAAAATTAAGGAAACTAACGAAAGAGCCATAGGCATTTGATAGTCACTTTCGCCTAATCTAGTTGTGATTTTTAAATTCATTCTTTAACCAAAAGTTTGTCATACAACGTTAGTTCATGCATGCTTTAAAGCAAATCACACAAAAATAATATTCAAATGCTAAAAGTTCCCTCACATGGTAGATATAAATAGCATTCAGTTTATATGGACAATATAGTGAATACTGAGGGATCCCCTAAACAATGAGAAACTGTATGTAAACACCAACTTAACCTGAGAAACAACTTCTGAAAAGAAAAATTAATTGGATATAAGTGCACTGCATTATATTTAGATTATTTTGGTTAAAGTTGGTCTTCATATTGAAAATATGTATTTAATTTTTCGTGTAGAATTATTTCAAGATTCAACAATCTGTCTCAATTTTATTTCTTGAACTAATATGACTTCGTGGCGTAGTGGTATGCTTGCTGGATTGAAAACATAAAGATCGAGAGTTCGAGTCTCACATGCAGTGCGTGTTTCTTATCTATGATATTATTTTTTTTTCTCTGTGCATTTTCCTATGTTTTCTTCTATTATTTTTTATAATACATGTATAAATAATGTGAGAGATATATAATATAACATTACACCTTGAAAAAGTATATCGGGAAAAACAGTCTCAAACTAGTTTAATGATCCCAAGTCATAGCTTGTTTTCTTTTTAAGATTTTCTAACAATCTTGTTTAGAATAAGAGTTTTTAACAAGTAAAGTTATTGTCATGTAACAAACTTGCAACTATGAAAATATAACACTGGTCCACAAATGATTTCCATTTAAATGCTTGAGTAGGCCGAGTCGTCGGTAAGGCAGCTATGGCTCTTTTTAAATTACGTTTTGTTACTTTGAATTTCACAAGTTCAAAAGCTCATACTTGATCTCCATAATTTCAACTACATAATTCCTTTAAGTTTGTTTCCTTCGGATAAACATTTTGACTGAACATTGGCGACATAAATTGAAATATTAACTTGACAATTTAACCATATGTTAATAAGTTGAGGACAGATGATACAAATTTTATTCTTTGGAAGGACTTAATTCCATGTGACAAGTTTAGAAAAGTGGATAATTCTTTGAATTCTTTTTCATTAGAAGTGAAAAATAAAATGGACTTGGAAAATTTTGCTAATATTTCAATGAAAAGGCAAATATGGACAAAAAACACTCAGTAAAGGTTTAAAGATCGAAACAAATAATGTTTCCACTTAAGCATGGTGCCGTGGCCCCTTTTTCGGACCCCTCTAACTTTATCTAATTAACTCAAATGTTAATTATTTTACACCTAACTCATACTGTGTTATCTTTGTGGTATATTACTTGCAAAAATTCACACTGAAAACGGCGTCTTAGTTTTATAAATGGTAATTTAAAAAGCCATATACGTCGTGTTAATTCCGGAATGTTGCGCTTGTCCGAGTTGGGTTTTAATTGTGTCACATTAATATTCAGTGTAGGCGGGGCATTTCATCATGTAATATTTAGCTTTTGGAATTTGATACAAAATACAAACTGTATACAGGAAAATAAACACAAGGATTTTTTAAGAATTACATTTTTTTTTTACGAAAGATGGTACTGGGGGAGGATCTTTGAGGTGTATATAATCCCTATAAATCCAGATCCCCCATCTTGTGGTCGTTTCTCGGTGGAAATTTAGACGTCGCGCACAGAATCGGGGCTGATTTTGTAACGTCAAAATATCCATTTTTGACGTTGTTGTGTACGTCGTCTAAGCGTAAAAACGTCAAAAATTACAAGCGTAACAAATAAGACTAGACATCCAATTTTTGCTCTCGTTTTCTTAAAAATGTTTAACTTTTTACTACTTCTTTAGATATTAATTTTTTTCATATGCACATTTTAAAAATAAGATTTTATTTGTAATAAGTTTTTCCACCAAAAAAAGAATAAAACTCAAATTAGTGATATACGTCCCGTAAGATACAGAAATACGCATATTTGTGTCGTTGTAATAAAACCGTCTAGACTTCAAATTCACTCTATCAATCTCTCCTCTTGCTTGCTTATAATTTTTTAAAGAAATATTAGACTACTTCTTGATTTGCACATTTCATTTATACTTTAGTTTTACCAAAAGAACTTGTTATACAGTAAAAATAATTACCAAACATTCCATCTTTTCTCGTTACTTGTAAATATTACGGCATGTTACGGAATGTTTCCAATTTTACGAACAGTCGGAATTGGCCAGCTTTGGGAATTTATTAATGAATTTAGTGGGACAACATCACTGGACATTAAAGATGCTTCATACAAATTAGCAGAAAAAATACATCCAGTTAAAACGACAAAATGACCAAAATACTAACGTACGTCCTTTACAGTGTTTCAAGTTACGCAATTTAGAACCTCAATACTATGCGCGACGTCTTAACACTAAATTAAATAAACATCTCTCACTCTTTCTCTCTCTCTTTCTCTATTCGTACTTTTTAAAGTACAGTAAATAACCCGTACTTCTCACAAATAATGGTGTACGGAATACTTTGTGATGCTGCATGTTGTGATATTTTATCACTATAACAATTTTATTGAATATATGTGCGATTTTTGTTTTTGTTTTTCTGTTTTTTGTTTGTTTGTTTGTTTGTTATTTTTTACGATCAAAAACACTTTGAGGAATGATGCTACTTCGAAGATGGGAGCTATATCTTTGAAACTCGTTGAGAATCTAAACGTGCCCATCAAATCAAAGGACTAAAAAAAATATCGTTACATTTTTTTCCCAATTTATTATTCCAGCACCCTATTAAAACACTTGACAAAAAAGAAATAATTCTATGTTGATTGATTGAAAATGTACATGTAAACGGTCTAAGTTGGACGCCTTTCGACGGAATCTACAACCACGTGGTTTATCGATTTTTTTGTATTCACAATGTTACCTGAGTCTACAAATCACGTGGTAAATTGGAATATTAAACAGGTCACAATGAGGTCAATGACATGTAAATACCCGTAAACAGTGAAGGAAACTGTCGGCGTTTTGTACCTTTTTTCAAAAAGTTTACCCCGAGCGCAGGCTTGCCCAAAATTGTCCATTAAATATGTTGAATTTCCATAAGTTCTACACCTTCTATCCTTTTGAGAAATTTGGGCAAGCATGCGCTCACTATGTATTTCAGCTCTAAAAATCGGAATAACTTTGAATAACAATGGATATTTGTGATTTGCATTGACCCCTCTTACAAAACACAGTCTCGTTCTTCAATATTACTCACTTTTAATTTCTGTAATTTTGAAAAGTTGCGATCAAGACCTTGAAGAATTGTTTTATTAATTTCATTAGGCTACTTTCTATACCTTATTTTTGCGCAATTTACCGGGGGCCACGTTTAGTACACTAAGTGCAATCATTCTTTTAGAATATGTTATACTGGTGCTAAAGATGTAGTATAAACTTTACAAAAGTATACCAAGCCAGGCAAATTTTGTGACGAAAAGTAAAATGACAAGAAATCCGCAATATCATATACGCTGATTTTTACCATTTTGCTTTTCCTGATCAAATTCACCTGGCTTGGTATACTTTTCTCAGGTTAGTATTACACTTTTAGCACCAATATAACATATTCTAAATTTTGTTTTTTATCTGTAAACCTTTACTGAGTGTGTTTTGTCCATATTTGCCTTTTCATTTAAATATTAGCAAAATATTTCAAGTCTATTTTATTTTTCACTTCTTATGAGGAAATTATGAGGAAATTTTACAAGATTTATCCACTTTTCTTAACTTGTTACATGATATTAAGTCCTTCCAACGAAAAAAAATTGTTTGTATCATCTACCCTTAAGTACATGATAAATATTTCTATAATGATATCGGCATTTATGCAACAATTGTCCATTGTACGAGGGATGATTCAAAAGAAATGTCACTGTGTCCATATCTTTAATTTTTGGCGTCGCATTATCAAATAAATTCAGAAAAAGATGCAGAAAAAGAAATGATGAAACAAGAATATCAGCAATCTCGATTAGATTAAAGTCATTATTTCGTAATTTCTATGGTCGATACAAAAACCTTGTCAGCAAATACAATTTATCATTGAGTCAAATGCTGACTGACTCTTTTCATACCAATTGTTAGTCCATTATTTATACACGGAATTGACGACGGATTTTTCCCTGTTATTTCCTGATCATGACAGCGAGCACTTGGCAGGTGTGACCGGTTGGCAGGGGATGGTCACTCATCCATGGTACCTGATCAATTTTCATATTGTGAGGTCCATATTTGCTCTGCTTCTATTTTTTGTTGTTTCATGAACATCAATACTGTTCGTTATATCCGTATGTTTCATTTCATCCATTAAATTGTAATTTTTAATTTCCTTTGCTGAATATTCTTAAATAGTCTGTTTTCTGCAAAATTCAAGAACATTGCATTTTCTATAAGCCTGATTTTCAATACGTATATTCTCATAAAGAAAATGTATTATGGGTAATGAAAGCACTAAGTCTTTATTTTATATTGAGATATGAAATGAGAAGGAGGGAATGACTTTTTAACTGTTGTAATGACATATTAATTTAAAGCATAAAGTGAACCTAGCTCTTTGAGACATATTTCATTTACTAAATCTTGACCGTAGATATTTGCTAAAACTAAATTTAAAAAAAAGTGCCATTGTTCTTTCCCTTCTTCCACTTCTTTCATAAATGTGGATAAATATCATTGTTATCGTTGTATCTAGTTTTGTTTCTACCAGATTTTTTAAAACTGTTCCTTTGAAGGTAGGAGTCAATGATTATCAACTAGTTGAAGCGATAAAAATATGGTTGTAAGAATTACTATTAGCACCAAAAATGAATTTGATAAAATTTATCTGGTAATTCGTTGATTGAAGAAGAGATTATGAAGGCTGTTTTACGACTGCATAAGAGCTAAGACCGTGTTTTACATTTGGAATGAATAGATTTGAAGATCATTAATCCAATAACCGTAAACGAAGGAATATTAAAGGTATCTTAAAGAATCAATCTTTATAAAATCCTTTTCAATTTTTTTAATCAATGTTAAAGCCAGAGGATTAGAATACAAGATTGGTGTAATTATTATTGAAAAATAAAACTTCGGGAGGGAGCTATTTTCTTCCATTTTTCAGAAGGCATATCCGGCAGTAAGTATCAAATTAATAGAAATTCAACGACTTAAGTTAGAATTGATTTTGAATGGTTTTGTTTCAGACTAGAATGCTGTTAACTCTTTTACTCTGATGTAACAGATTTTGTTTAACAACATTTTTTTTTCACAAGAGTTCAATGACTTGATAGAAAAAACAGCAATAATTTTTTACAATTTTCATGTTATGTAGAACGTTGAATCTAATACTGAATTTCAAAAGCATTGTTATATTTTTGCATACTGAGGCTGTATTATTATCGTATAATATTTCTGCCTGCCACCCACTAATACAAAAAATAGTTTGACTGGCGCCAAGACGGAATGCAGCTTTTATGACTGAACAAAAAGACGGAGTCAAATAATCTGCATAGTTGTCTTGATACACAAAACCCAAGTTAATTTTGTAACAAATTCAAAAAGAACATTTGTATAACCATTTGCTTCATTAACATAAAGAATTGTGTTTAGATTTACTAGACCATAAAGGAAAAACGAACTTAGTGATCTTAAATGTAAAAGTTTACATTGATGCAAGTCGGCAAAAAAAAAAAAAATTCCTCAATTTCATTTTGGTATTTTAAAATAATTTTCATGACGAATCCATTGAAATTTTATTTAATAAAAAAAAAATCATGTACATGTACCATGCATGATAAATACCTTTGACGAGTATATAATTTAAAGTGTGATCAAACTGTAATAATTAATGTTTTCACAACAATATTTATCAAAGTCGTTTTCTTCAAAAACTTGAATAAGTAAGTAGTTATTCAGGTTGTGATACTGTTTTCATATCGACAAACACGATACGTTTTGATGCACGTTCATTTTTTTTGGGGGGGGGGAGTTCATGCAAACAACTTTTCTTATAAAGTCAGACATTAGTGAATGTCTGAGGAGAAATGAAAATGAAAACAAAATAAAACAAAAACAACCATTAAGACAAAAAATAAAGCGATTTCTAAATCTTTTTTATCTTTTAGTTCTTTGTTTGTTATCAATTAAAAATTACTGGTATTTCATCGCAGCGATGATATAATAACGTCTAAATTTTCCCATGAGCAACATTCGTTTACACTTAAACCACAGATTGATCTGACACTCACGGTACCTCTGGTTTTGACTGTCTATGTGTTGCTAAAATGCTTACAGGTACATGTGCGAGGCATATAAATTTTATGATAAAAGGAAAGGTCTTCAATTAATTTTTCATATTTTGCCTCGATACTGTCACAGAATCTCAAACATACACAGAATGTGGTTAAAAGTTGGAATAAATTAAGCATAAGGTACTGTGAGCACTGAGCTGAGTAAGTGATACCCACCCCCCATATGATTATATCTGTTCTAAGGAATACGACATAAGTGATAGAAAAAAGTGGTAAAAAAGGAGGTGCACAATTGTATTATCATATAATTATAAGGTTTATAGTATTCGAAATGGTCGTGCGTCCGTCTGTATGTACGTCTAAATTTCCTCCGTCCGTCTGGTACGCATTGGGGTGCTTATCTCTTATTCGCAACTCCTCTTTTACCACTGAATGAAATTTAATGAGACTTTATCTGAATCTTTTTATATATATAGTGCCATCGTGTTAGATATATAGTTTTATCGATACCATCTATTTTATTTTTTATTGGATACATATTTTGAGTTTTTCAGAGCAAAGCATTGACATTGTCATTTTTCCATAGAATTGAAGGGTACCCTTCTCTTATCTGCAACTGCTCCGATACCACTGAATAAGAGCTAATGAAGGTATAATGCCATTGTGAACTTCCTTTTATAGTTTATGATCTGGCACCTATGCTATATACGGGTCTCTAAGATCAAAGCAGGGACTTTTTCATTATAATCATAAAAGATTCGGGGGTATCATCAGTGACCTGTTTGCTTACACCTCTAGTTTCATAGAAATCTGCAAAACTATCATTATATTAAATTCATTAATGTGTGTTCGATCAAAGGGTAAAGTAGAAGATGCACAATAGCACTATGTAACAAAGAGTCTGTGAAAGTCTCATCTAATTTTCTTCAGCAGGAGTTGTGGAAAAGAGATGGGTTAATCAAAGGTTAACAAGTAGACGAACATCCTGATCACTTTATATAACCAGGGGCTTTATTACTAGAAATAAATTATATTGCTTCATTTTTCTGTCAGCTCCTTTAGCTCGATAAATATTTAACTCCTTTAGATTCTAAATCATTGTATTAACTTTAAATTAGCAGAAATTGTATGACGGATATGGATATAACGAACAGTATTCCATCTCAAAGTCCATAAAACAATATACAAAATAAGAGCAGAGCAAAAACAGATCTTCTAAACATCAGAGGTGAAATCAGGTGCCATGGAGTGGTGAGCATCACCTGCCAACCGGTCACATCCGCGTGTGCTCCTTGTCATGATCAGAAAATAACGGGAACATTTGTCGTCAATTCAGTGTATAAATAATGGTCAAACAATCAGTATGAAAGACGTCTGTCAGCATTTGACTCAATGATCACTTGTATTTGCTGACAAGGTCAATGTATCGACTATAAAACTTACGAAATGATAAATTTAACCGACACTGCTGATATTCTTGTTTCACCAATTTGCATGTCAATAATTCACCTTTTTTCAGAATTTGTTCATACGTAGAGCAAGCTCTTGCGTATCGAATCAACTGAGCTCTATATACTCTTCATGCAGGTGATGAAGGTATATTGCTGCATAAGTAAGAGAGGTTGACGTTAGAAAAGTCAAAGTCATCACGTTTATCATATAGCTGGGTTGTAAGATTACCATTAACGTCTTTTTCAAGTACAATATCCAAGTATGAAATAGATGTGTCAGACTATGTGGTATCTTTTATCCTTAGCTCATCAGGGAATATCGTATCGACGTAGGAATGGAAATTACCATTGTTAATTGACAATCCGTCGTCGATATATTTAAAGTCGAGTTGAAGGCTACAGCAAGTGTTTTCTTTTTTTCATGCATGATATTTTGTACAAATTCTGCTTCATATGAATATAAAAATAGGTACGTTGATATTGCAATTGGTATCAAACAGAAACATTTTTTCATGAATATAACTCAAAAGATTCTAGGAATACGTGTTCTAAAAAAAAACATAGATATTGTCGATCAGAAACTCAAGCATCTCTTGATGTCATTATCAGCATACTTGTGTGTTCAATCAGAATGTGTTTTAAAACAATTATAATTTTGCTGATTTCAAATTGTCGAAAAATTCTTTAGAATATCTGAGTATCCACATCTGATTCACACCACTTCTTGAAAATATTGTTGCACAGTACTCCTGAAGTTTTTCCTTCACTACAGTTATTATTTTAGTGAGGAGTAACGAAAGAGGATTGAACATTTACTAGAATCCGCAATGTATCTATGTTTGTAAGGATTTTAATGAAGTTTTGGATTCCAATATATATGGTAGTAAAAATTCTTTCAGGATCTGTGGAATATTGAAAATATTCAAAACTGACATTTGAATTTGAAGAATTTCTTCCTTAGAGAAGGAAGTATAAGTCGGATTACCACCTGTAGAATTAAATTAAAGTTCTAAAATACAATTTATATAATGAGCCTTACAAACGAAGACAATGTTATTGACTGCTTTGTCTACAGGGACCAGTACGTACTGATCATGTACTCTATCTAATTCTTTTTTTTCACTTCTGGATTATTGAACACAGAAGGATAGATTGTTTCATACTGCCCTCAATCTTTAAATAAGAAACTTTAAAATGGATCCAATACATTTATTCCATTCTGACATGGTGTCAACGTCTTCATTTTCATATCTGTCCCATCGTCTGGCGTAATTATTCATGGACATTCCGAAGCCAGTTGAAGGATCTGGGTTCTCTAGAATTAGGACATTTTAAAATAAATGATCTAAGGTCCTCATTATTAACTATATTTACGTGTCCAGCAGGACTATAATTATAGGGCGAAGAAGAAAATGAACACGATGGAGGATAATGTTTCAGATACTCGGTATCCAAGCAATTTGAAGTTTTTTTGTAATTGAAAATTTTTGAAGTAATAGTCCAAGCTTATTTAATTTAATTTAAACAATATTTTAATCACTGGTGTTATCGTGAATAGGATTGGGCAGCAGGCGCAACCTATTTTAGCCCTCTCCCTATATGTATATTTGTAGGGTATACAAAGTGTAATCCTTAACTTGGAATATGGTGGTTTAGGCATGCCTCTAGTTTTAACTGAGACGGATTATAAAACCCAAAATTAAAATTGACCCAATCCACATTTTGCTCGAATAATTCGGTTTAGAATCAAGACTTTGATATTGAATACTGTTCGTTATCTCCATATCCTTCTTGGTTTAGAATGAGAATCAGAATTCAACCTTTGTTCTGACCAAGTTATTAAGATCAAAATAAATCTCTGTTTGTAATTTGTTGCATACGAGAAAATATTGTATTTTCTTTTACCCGCCGATTAAACAAAAATTGACACATCGTGGATTTATGACCCCTTGTTAAAAGAAGGTCTACAGTATAAATATTCAGCCTATATGAATATCTAAATTTTTAACCCATTTTAAACTCAATTTTAAACCCAGACATGCTATTGAAAAATGCTTATCAAATCATCAGTTATTCATAAATTTATAATAAATGTATCATCGATATATATATTTGCTATTACGACTAATAGTTCTTTTTCCCTTTAGTCTTAATCTTTGCTTAAAACTTTTCAAAAGTGAATTAAGTCATTCAAATGTAAGGCTATTGTTAATAAAAATTTTGATCATTGATAACTCTCTTTATCTTTTTTTTTAAACTCTCTCGTAGTAGACATAAAGCACAGTCTTTGATGAGTTCATTTACGGTGTTAAAAGTCAATATGACAGAATTAGTGGCATCATTTTGGCAGTTCAGTTGTAGCCCGTTGTCCTTGAAATATTTTTGAAAAGTTCTTTCGATACATTTTTGTAAAACTTTAGGGGGAATCCCCATAACAACCTTGCATGTTTTTAACAAACATTATCAAATTACATAGAAATGCTTGGACATCTACAAAGTCAATACTGTAATTTAAAACCTTCAACTCTCCTCGATATTGAACATTGATTCCATCTACTCAGGCATTACTGTTACAAAATATTTTTAAAATTATGAATATTCATTTAACGTGTGTAATTCAAAAAAAAGTGTAGTGTAAACTGAACAAATAGAGAAGTGTTAAGAGACAAAGTCATGTTATCTAAAATAGAAAACTTAATCTTATATATATACAAGGGGTTATCAAAAAGTTCGTGGACTGAGGCTATAAAATTAGTACTATGTAGTCTGTGCTTTCAAAATTTATATCGAACATAAAACAACACAAACTGAAGTAATCTTGAAAATTTTAGCCTGATATTTTCATTATTTGCCAAATTATTATAAAATAAAAATAACATTGTATGATCACCCGGCGCTGTCGTCGTTTATTTTCATGACGTCCGATAACGTCACTTTTTTTTCAATGTCCTCTTCCCCTACCTCATACACTTTTTTGATGAAATTCCCTGGAGCAGAGTAAGGACTTAAACCCGCCTTGTTTTTGTGACTTTACAATGTCATGAACAGTGGCCTTCAATGAATATAATATTCAAGATGGATTAATACATTAGGAGAGATGCGCGCCTGATTTTACTGGAATATTTTGCTTTTGGGAGTTGAATATTACAACACATGATCAACGTCATTTTTGACGGGGTTGATTTTTCACACTTTGACTGCAAATCGACATTAACTCTGTATCCCCCTTTTCTCTGAATCTATTTTGACATTAAAAGACAAGTACTCTGGATACATTTTATTTCTCTGTAGCCAGTTTCAACATATTTTAGGTATATACTATTTTTTCAGGGGCAAAACTTAATAGAATGTTGGAAGCTGAAATCCCTCCCCTCTTTTTACGTCATTTTCAAGGCCTCCTTTGTCTGGACATTCTGTGTAAAATTTACGATAACATTTCATAGAATTTCCAGAATGAAGTGAAAATTTATTATTTTATAGAACAATTGTGTCCTGACACATGCCTGAATGAACGGGATTATTGGATGTCAAATAATTATGTCAAATGAGTTTTTTCAGTTACACATAGGCCGAAAAAACGTCGTTTTCGAGGTTGCGCCGCCTGGACATACCGTTGCTTACAAAAACATTACTAATTTATCAAAAAATAAAATTCATGATTTGAGGTTTATTCTTTGGATAGAAAAGATGATGCTAAAAAGATATTTCAGAATTCATTGATGCACCTTGAGCGGTTTTAATTTTATGCGCTAGTCCACGAACTTTTTGATAACACATCGTATTTTTAAATTAAGATTTACGCAGTGTTAAGAAAAAGGAGAGAAGAATGTCAAAACAATTTAATCGGCCGTAAAATGATAAAAAGTGTCACTAAAAAACTCTATTGTATCAAATCCTTATAATGCAGACAGGAGGTGAAGTGGAATCCGATTTTTGAACAAAGTAAGCACTGAAAATTAAATGCATCGTATTATGTGAGAGCAGAAAAGGTGTTTTGAAAGAATGAAAATAAACTTCGGGTAAAAGAAATTACAGGTCATGGTAACATATAATTGCACTCAAAAGTGACACCATCTTTTAGATGAAAGTGATAAAAATTAATACTCCTTTTTTCACCCTTATCAGTTACAATGCACTTAGTTTAGATGCAGGTGGTCAAAAGAATTATTTTACTGTATGCACGCAGTCAACCAATGACAGAAGGACACAAATTCATTTATACAAAAAAATCAATCCATTTACGCAACTTTGAAACATATTAGGAAAGATGATAAAATCAAATATTTATTAAATAAACACTTAAAAGTATTCTAACCTTAGTCATGTTTATAAGTAAAATGAATAACTTACACTGCGTATATTTTACTTTTTATTCACAGTATAACAACAAATATATAGTTAAATTAAGAAAGTTATAGAAAGGCATGTTGGAATTTATAATATACATCATATACCACTCAAATAGCCAACAAATATAAGCCAATCCAGACATAATCTCTTATTATCCGTTGTTTATGTTTGAAAGGTAAATTGTTGGTCTATATCTACAGATATACACTTTTTGAATTTATAAAAACTTGAAAATAACAACTTACGTCATGTTTATGTCAGTGCAATAAATAATTTTAACTATGTATATTTTATTTGTTATTCACAGTTTCACACCAGAGGGATTTAAAAGGCAAAAAGTTGTCTGGTTAAAAAGAGAAAGGTATTATAGAAATTTATAATTCACATCATTTACTATTCAAATATGCCAAAAATGTAAACTAATCTTGGCATCCACTTTATGTTGTATCATCTGTAGTGTATGTCTCAAAGGCAAATTGCTTGTGTACATCTATAAAAATACATTTATTTATTGAAGGCCTGCATTACTTGCAATTTTTTTTTATCAGATTGACCATGTTTTTCCTTTTCCACACATATTTATTATTGTCCTTGAAATAAAAAAAAAATGCTTATCAAATACAAGTTAAAGTGACAAAAAAATGCATTGCATTTCTTTTTTGATAAATGTAAAATACAAAAATCCAGTTCTTTGACTTTGAATAATAGCAATATTGAGATAAAGAAAAAGAGAATTTCATAATTTAATCGGACATGAAATGAGGGAGACTCTTTGAAATGTTATTAAATCTTGACGATGCCGACAGAAGATGAACTGGAATATGATATATCTAAAAGAAGACAACGCGTGAAATTAAATGCGTTATATTATTTGAAAGAATAATCAAAGTACTGAAAGCACCCATTGGAGTTGAGCATGGTGTAAAATAAAATCTTTGAACGGGGGGTTAATTGAGTGAGTGAACAATATTATTATTTCAAATACAGACTACTGTTTCAGACTTTTTCAGTTGCAACAATCTTGAGAAACACATTCAGAGACATTGAATAGCAAAGAAATGCATGGGCCATAATACTTGCCTGCCTACATTAGTCCTTTTTTATACCCCCTGCTTGAAAAGCGGGAGGGTATTTATTAATCGGGATGTCTGTCCATCTGTTTGTTACGCTTTAAGTATACCCATCTCTTATCCGCAACTCCTTTTACACCACTGAACGAAATTTTTATAGAATCTTTACTACATATTGCCGTTTTTCATGGGTCTCCCATTGCAAAACATGGACACTGCCATTATGTTCATACTAGAGGCGGTTGATCATTTATATAATTCACTGCTGATTTAGTAATAAATACGCATTTTTTAAAAGTTTTTATGCCTTAATGAATTTATTTAAACCAAGAAAATGTTCATGAAAAGTTTGAATAAATTCCGTGCACCGGTAATAAAGAAATTGCTAAAAATCCGGGACCGTTGGGCGTCGGGAAGACTAGATTTACCACTTGCTGTCAGTATGTGTTTTCGTCAATATCTCTTTCATTGTATGACGCCACACAAAAAAATGAGTTCCATAGCGAAAAAACTTTGAAGTTCTTTATAATTTAGTTTTTACTTCTACTTAATATTCAAAATAAGAACTGATTACTTTATCATGACATTTACTTACATTTCAAATTATGAAAAGAATTAGATCAATTCAGGAGAAAATGACATGAACTATTTGTGAGGTAGGTTTATGCATGTTTTCTGTTGAATATCATCGGAGAAAATCGGTCGACACAGAAGCCTCGCTATCGGCTCTATATAATCAACATAAATTACTGCGCATGTTGAATGCGTGATGACCACGGGAGATTCAACATAGTTCAACTCCCAAAATGCAAAATTTGACACATCATAAAATGCTTATTTTTTTTCTGCTATCAGTTTCAATATTCTCCTTCTTTTAAAACCTATACCTTTCATTATTTAAGATGTAAATGCAGGTGGTCAAAATGATTATTGTTACTTTCCGCACGCAAGTCATACAATGACAGGGACACTCAAATTCATTTTTTTTTTAAATTCAATCCATTTAACAACACCTTAAGACAGATGATTAAATCAAGCATTTAGAAAAAAATCTTGAGAATAAAAAGCTAAGGTCACATTAATACATCTCAAATACTTTAGGACAGCTGTAAAGTCAAACATTTATTTTTTAAAAATCTTGAAAATAACAACTTAAGTCATGTTTATGTTAGTAAAATAAATAATTTTAACTACATATATTTTATTTGATATTTTGGAACGCCATCATTGCCTTATAACATACAACTATGCATTTATTATGTCAATTTATCATAGCGTGATGTGAACCTATCTTTACATTATGTCAATTTTTTTATGAGATGATGTATAAATAATTTAACATCATGCCAATGCTGCATTACATGAAGTAAATACATCATTTCATTATGTCAGCATTTCATAACTTGAAGTAAGCAATTCATTATGTGAAGTGATAATTTGTGTTTACATTGTGTTAAAACTTTATTACGTGAAATAAATGTTTCTTTACATCATTTCATTTCATTAATATGTGAGGTCAAAATTGCATAATGTCAAGTAAATTGTGTTTTATAGTTACACTTATCATTACATGAAGTCAAAAATCCATTTCTTTTCGACAGCGTATATTTCAGTTATATATCACAGCATTATTACTTGATATAGATTTATCTTTATATTACAGCAAGAGCATCATGATGTGAGGTGAACACATCTTACCTTCATGTCAGTGCTTTATTACGTGGTGTAAAAAGTGTATATCATAATGTGAACGCATCTTTATATTATATCAACACCTTATGACATAATGTCAAAAATACCGTGATGTGGATATATAATTACGTTATGTCAACTCTTTCTTATGTGATCTAAAAATATCGTTATATTGTGTTAACCCTTTATCATGTTGATTCCAAAAGTACATTACCTGATGTAAAAACACATTTACATTATCTCAAAGCTGTATATCTAGTATGTAATGAATTTTGACGACCGTGTTTTAAAGACTGTTAAGAGGGGGGTCCTGATTTGATTGATTAGGAAGAATTGCATGCACAAAAAATCAGGCCTCTTCTTTTCCCAGACATAACTTTACTATAGAAAATGTTATGTTCATTGAAAGTATATTCCCTACTCCCACCTTTTTTTAGTATAGTCCTCTGAGGGCAATGTTGTATATATGAAGAAAAAAATTTGGATTGATCAAAGTTTGACATCCCCCCCCCCTCCCCAAAATAGAATTTTCGGGCTTGGACATTTTTTGGGCTTGTCAAGTTTTTCGATCAAATTAATTTTTTTACTGGCTGACCTCCCCTTTCAAAAAATGCTACGTCACTGGAATTAAACATTTGTTCAACCATTCTAGGGCAAAAATTCTATTATAAAAATCAAGAATCTACCAGTCCCTCATCTAATTCAATTTAATATGTCTTAGTAAGCATGCTTGGACACATATCAGTGGAGGATATGGGAATCTTGAACAAGGAAGGGGGGCAGTATTAGTTGGCATAGACGTCGGAACCGGGGAGGGGGGGGGGGGTGGGGGGGGGGGGGGGTTGGGCTAAGCCGCCCTTTTTTCCACAGATAGACTAACTTAGTAAAGACGTTGAACATCGTTGTGTATGTTAAGCCTCCCCCCACATTCCACAGACACGTCGTAATTTTGGTTAAATCTTGGAAGAGGTGTTTTTTGAAGAAAAAAATGCTAGTGAAGTTGGAATCTACCCCCCTTCTTTTTCCTTGTCAGGTTTTTATGAAAGTATATGAAAAAATCTTACATTTAGCCCCTCCCCTTTCAACTAGCTTCCGACGCCAATGGTTGGAGAACAAGTAGGAAAGCAGAGAATCTCTCATGCTTTGTAGTTTTACATAAACTTAATGTGAGAATGATGCAATGTCCTACAAAAAAAAACCCCAATAAATATATTAATTTTCTGCATATTTTGGTCACTAAAGATGGTGAGGTGGGATCCCCCTCCAACTCACCAGTGCACGTGTTCGATTTTTTTTATACTTATAAAAAGGAAAGTTAAAGACTGATAAAAAATCTGATGACAATGTTCGTAGTAAGATCAGAAGTTTAGGAGTTTTATCCAAAAAAAAAATTTAGTAAAGGAAAAAAAGTGCTGGACGACTCATAATATTTGGTTTTTTAATTGTAAGATTAAAGTAAACGCCATTGAATTTCGACGTGACTTGAATCCACAGTTGCAGTGTTAAGGTTTTGCACGTTTTAAGGATGTCAATCATTTGTCGCTTAATGTTTTTATTAATGAGGCCATTCCAAAATCGCTGAGAATTTCTTCTACGACAGTTTTCTCTTCCGCCAAGTCAAGTGCTTGCGGAATGTCATTAAGTGTTTTCATAATGTAAAAGAAAGTTGACACGATGCAAGGGTAGTGTGGGTTAATGTCATAAAGAGTTGACATTTTATGATGTAAGGTCCACATAATGCAATAGCAGTGTGGGTTAATGTCATAAAGAATTGACATAATGCAATGGAAGGTTCACACAATGCAATAGTAGCGTGAGTAAATGTCATAAAGTGTTGACATAATGTAGTGGAAGGTTGACGCAATGCAGTGTTATGTTCTGCTATAAGGCAGTGACGGCGTTCCATATGATATTCACAGTTATCAACCAGAGGGATTTAAAGGGGCAAAAAGTTGTATGGTTAAATAAAGATAGTTGCAGAAAAATATTATATACATTTATTATTTACATCCTTTTCTACTCAAATAGGCCCAAGAATATAAACTAATCTTGGCATCCATTTTATGTTGTATCATCCGTAGTTATGTCTGAAAGGCAAATTGCTTGTGTGCATCTACAAAAATACATTTATTTATCGAAGGTCTGCATTGCTTGTAATTTCTTTTTTCAGAATGACCATGTTTTGTATTTTTTTCCTTTTCCACACATAATATATTATTGTCTTTGAAATAAAAAAAATTGCTTATCAAATTCAAGTTTAAGTGGCATAAAAATGCATTGCATTTCTTAAATGATAAATATTAAGTATAAAAATAAAGTTCTTTGACGTTGGATAATGCAATATTAAGATTAAAGTAAAGGAGAAGCTCATAATTTAATGAGATGAAATGAGGGAGACAGACACTTTGAAATGTTACTAAATTCTGACGATGCCGACAGAAGATAAGGTGCAATTCGATATATCTAAAAGAAAACAACGCGTGAAATTCAATGCGTCGTATTCAAAAGAAAGAATAAAAGCATTGCTGAAAAAATGGAAATACTCTGGGTTAAAGCGATTGCAGGTCATGTGAAAATCTAACTTTATTCAAATTTGACACCATCATTCAGATTAAAGAGATAAAATGCCTATTTTGTTTGCTATCAGATTCAATATATCCTTCTTTTAAATCCTTACCTTTCATTATTTAAGATGTAAATGCAGGTGGTCAAAATGATTATTGTTACTTTCCGCACGCAAGTCATACAATGACAGGGAAACTCAAATTCATTTCTATTTCATTTTTTTAACAATTCAATTCATTCAACAGCACCTTAAGAGAGATGATTAAATCGAACATTTAGACAAAATCTTGAGAATAGCAACTTAGGTGAAATTAATAGAACTCTCAAGTATTTTAGGACATTTACTGTAAAATCAAACTTTTATTCTAAAAAATCTTGAAAATTACAACTTTATTCATGTGTATGTAAGTAAAATAGATAACTTTAAATACGTATATTTTATTTTATTTTTTATTCACAGTTTCACACTAGTGGGATTTAAAGTGGCAAAAAGATTTAATAGTTAAATAAAAATAAGGTTTATGGAAATTTATTCTTTACGTCATTTACTATTCAAATAGGCCCAAAAATTTAATCTTGGCATCCATTTTACTTTTGTATCATCTGTTGTTTATGTCTTAAAAGGAAATTGCTGGTGTGCATCTACAACAATACATTAAAGACCATTCTTTGCATTTTTTTTTAAAAGATTGACGTTGGTTCGTTATCTAAAACTTTTTCACACATATTTTATTATTATAATATCCATTAACTGATACGGAACTTTTTAAATAAAAATGGAGTTTGAAAACAAGAGATTACTGGTTATATTTTTGTGCACTGAACATCAATTTCTTTTGATTACAGCATCACTGTTTTTCGTTATAGCATAACCCTACAGAGTAAAGAGTATTCTTTATTAATTGACTTTTTATAATTCATGCTATTTCATGATTGTTTTGTACTTCTCTATGTTAAACCATTTATTTAGAATGCTTACTATATCATAATGCAATTTTCAACACATATACAAATAACACTTATAAACTGACACTTAACGTCTCGGGGAAATGGGAGATTTGTAAACAATACGACTTACCTTACTGGTAAATGCCTTCTTAGATCGAGAACAATGTTCTAGACCAAGAAAGATTACTCTTTTAATTGCTGCTCCAATTCTTCTCGTTTATTTCATTCATGTTAGAAAGAAAATGGTAAGAATCAAATTTACAAGCAAACATTTGGCGGTGAAAATGGTAGAGAGTTTTATGGTTAATATAATCAGGACAATAGTTTGACTGCTTGATGGGGAGGAGTATAGAAGATCTTAAGATATTGCCATTTTATTTGTTTAGCCCAACACCTCGTTTCAAAGAAGACAGGGACAATAAAAATCACACTTTTGTTACCATTTCACCAACGGTTGCTATGTATTTAAATTGACTAGAATTAGTTATGGAGTTCAAAAGCTGAAAATTTTATGCGCAACGGACGATGATATACGAGAGCAAATAACCATAGGTTACGTGAAAGAATAGTGTGAACCGAAAACGGGTTTATAAAGCCAAATATATTTCTATGGAGGACAGCCTGAACGTTATAAAATTCGGGTTGAAAGCTAACCGTATTTTACCTTTAATCAGTATAAATTTTAATATCAAAAATCGGTTCCCGAATATTCGTTAACTCATAATAAGGTTTTGCTAAAAAGAAAGGTGCATATATAATCACGGTTTGCATAATTAATATTTTGTAAACATATACATATGAGATAACTTTTGTTTCTGAAAAATTTAGATACACGCTTGTTTATCTAAAAGTTTATGTACAAAAGACTTTTGATTAAAATAATTGTAGCATTTCTGATTTTTTTTCTTTATTGAATAGAGTGATCTGATATCTAAAAAAATGTATGTGTTGAATCGGATGTTAATTCAGATTTTATCTTGCTTGATGTATCATATTTCACTCAACTGTTCGCAGTGTCACAATGATATTTGAAAGCGCCACCATTCAATGCTTGAGTAAGAAATTTTACTACGTTTTGTTTACAGTGCTTATAATATTCCCCTTACCTTGAAGTTATTGAAACCGATATGAACGTATTTAATACTTCTAAAAAAAATTAACATCATTCAGATTTGTTTCTTCAGTTTCTTAGAGAGTAAAATTTTCTTAATCTAATTTTATTTTTTTTTGGGGGGGGGGGGGGTGTATTCATTTTCAAATTTACTTTATATAATTATATTTTAAGGTCGATTACTCTCGTAGTTTTATAGCTTTAATCGCCTGCGTCGGCAAAATGGTTAGAGTTGCGGGATAAAAAGCTAATTCTGATGTCGCCTATTCGAGTCGTTCTAAGGTACATAGAGACCGGTTCAATGGGAAAGACTGTAAAACCAGGCTCCCGTGTCGCAATAAGTGCTGCTAAGATAAAACCCTCACTGTCAATGGCTTTGTGTGCCGATTATGTTGTAGATTTTTTATAACATGTAAATACTGTGGATTTTTTTTATATTTGAGACACCTTGTCTTCGGGAAAAGATACATTGGCGAAGGAATTCACTGGCTCTATATAAGCGTAACAAAATTGTTCACGAATTGTAATAATTGCTCGTTATGATATTAGTGAAAGCTTTTGCATTTCAAATTTTTTAAATTTTTGCTAGCACACTGTCATACAAAATTGGGCGAAAATAAAGTCATCGCGAAAATTAAGTGATTTTCAGTTAATATCTTAAAGACTCTTAGACTTAAAATCACGGGATCAGTACTCCGCGAGTTGACGTTTAATCAGACGGTTTTTAGATGAATTTAAGCACATAGTTGAATAATCACTGATTAGGTTTAAATTGGTTTGCAACTATAAACAACTATATATACATACATGACATGTACACAGCGTAAGTAACCCATGTATATTACGTAGATTATTTGGATTGAATATTGTCCTTGAATGATCGTAAATGTAACTAATGATGACATTCTTTACACCACCACCCCCCCCCCACTTCCATGTAAATAAAAAAATTGCATTAATGTAAAAAATAGACTAGAACATGAACCATCATGCCAGGAAAGGGGATTTGCTCTTAAAAGCAAATAATACAGATTAATCATTATTATATTTTATTGGTGAGGGTAGAATTTTTTTTCAATTTCAATTCAAATAAAAACAAGAGACAATTTTGATGAAAAGATCGGAAGAAAGAGGTGTTGGGATGAATGGGGTGTTTTCTTATACAGTAAAACGCAGTGAAATGAAGTCGATGGGACCTCATTTTTGCAATTTTCGTTATATTCGTATACGAAACATAGTGCAAATTCATCTGGATTCTTATTAGATTCTTTCTAACCGATTTTTACGCGTCCTGTCCTAATAACTGTGTTTTACTGTTTGTGCTATGTAACAAACATTATTGTTTTTAAATTAATCGGTTATTTAAATTTTGATATCACAAAGGAGCCTCCCTCTATTGTCCTACTGTAAAATTAAGCCGTTGACTGTAAAAATAAACGTCCAACAAAACGACAATTAATATTTTTAATTTTTCCAGAATCGTTTTCCTCGGAAAAAAAAACATGATGACTGTAAAAGTCTTGAGGCATAAATGTTTCCCCCATTTTTCTTTAGTTTTTCGAATGACTCGCCACCTTTAACAAGGTGCTCTCGAAGTATCTACATATGTTATTTTTACAAATGTTAGCATGAAACATAATCGTTTGGTTCTGGAAGTAATACGATTCCTTTTATGCTAGCATTTAATTTTTTAGCTTATTAGTACATCTTATTCTATAATACGTTTTTTTGGAAATAGCTCTACCGTAAATATACATCTTGCAGCACATCAAAAGGCCAAGAGAGATTACTCTTTCAAAAACTGAGTCAAGTTTATAAAACTAAAAAATCAGGGGAGGAATATGAATATTAAAAATCAAGATATGGATCCCTGGGCTCTTCATATGATTAAAATGTGTTTTTTATATCTCTCTCTTTGTAATGAGATGCAATAATAGGTTTTACATGTTTATTGAACTATTAATATTAAGCAGTTAAAACAAAGTATAAATAAAATCCATTAAATTACTAGCTGGCTCTATATGTCAAATGAAATAATTATACATGCACACCAAAGGAATAAATCTAATAAGCGTATGACAAATTATCCTTAAAAAATGGAAGTTCAAAACTTCTCCAAAAATAAATCATTCATGGATGTAAAAAAATGTATGTTTAAAAATACTGGAGCATGACAAATGACACAACAACCCAACGCTTCTGTCAAAGTAATAACAAGAAAATTGTTGATCAATTGTCGCCCGGGAAATAAATAAAGTAAACAATGGAAATGAGTCTGATCATCATTCCATTTCCATATGTGTGAAAAAAAGACATGCGTCTAAATGAGGGAGACGATAGTCGAGAATATTTTGAAAACTAAGAGTCGGATGAAAATCAAACAAAAACGATACCCTTTTAAACTTAATCAATTCCTTTAGTAAATGTTGGCTGCATAAAATAAAAAATGGAACCAGATACATACATCACCTATTTTCAAAAATGTAATTTACTTTAAGAATAATAAAATACACAGGAATTGTGTAAAGTACATTTTTATGCCATAAGTAAAATGTCATGTTCTAAATAAAGGGGACCTGTCGTTTTTTCGATTGTAAATAATAGGCAACTTTTTTATATTAGATATAAAAAAAATATAACAATTTTTACATACTCAGTTTATGGAAGTAAATATATACTGTGTATCTCGTAATTTATAAACGAAAAGATCATTCTGATTTACAATCTTTTTAATGTTTAGAAAACCTTTAATTCTGAATAACGTCTCCCACCTCAATCTCCATACACAGACACTTCAACTAATTTGTATAGAGCAGCCCGGTCCTACGGGCTGCAATTATTCCACAATCTCAAATCAAACCTTTTTTTGTGGAAATGATCATCACTTCATTGCATTTATCTTCTGGTTTAAACTGATATGTTTCCCTTTTGGATTTGTTAAGATACATATATTGCTTATATAAAACTAAAAAAATATAAAAGAGCAATTTAAAACTTAAAAAAATACAAAAGCGCTTAAACATTAAAATAAAGAAAAAATATACAATAATTAGCATATTATTAAGATCTAAAATTGGCATTTATTTATTTTAAAAATGATGATAAAAAATAAAAATTAAAAATTGAAATATTAGACCCCAAAAAGAAGAAACAACTTTAAGCATTATCTAATTGGGATAAATAGCCGCAAATCATAAAAAAGTAGAATAAAAAATAGAGTCCATAAAGTGTGTTTCAACAGATATATAAAAATTACATAATTACTATATGTCAATGATCAAACCCATTAAAAAAATAGTCTATATACATTTTTAAAACTGTGTAGATTTTGTTCGTGTCTCAAAACTACTGAAAATTTTATACAAAAACATGTGACACAGAACAGTGCGCGCATACATAAATTTCGCATAGTGAATATAGGAATATCACCCGTCGTCATGGCAATGTTGGCTGTTGCTGTGCTGCTGGGCGTGTATTCATCAATCGGGTTTATAGTGCTTTATTAGCAAACGTTTCTCGACAGATCAGATTCAGCTAATCTACATGAAAATATAACTTATGTAAATTAAAAATGTAAAACAGAACAAAATAGCCATATCAAAATTCGAAACATTTAAAAGTATTGACATATGAACAATTATCCCCAAAAAGGTCTGCTTAATAATCCGATAGGTATCTTTGTTTACCAGGATTTTGAAGAAGTTTTGGAATCCAATATAGATATTGTAATTCAAATTCATTTTTGTTGCTGGGAGAATAATACATATTCAAAAATGACCCAGCAGGCACGCATCGTTGTTTCAACGTTGAAGGGAGGTGGAATATAGGTTGCAACGTTGATCAACTATATTTCAACGTTGTTTCAACGTTGAGGTTTCAACGTTGAATCCTCAACCTTTTTTCAACGTTGAAACAACGTTGATGCTGCAACATATTTTCAACGTTGAATGTTCGTCGATATTTCAACGTTGAAACAACGTTGAGGCTGCAACATATTTTCAACGTTGAATGTACGTCGATATTTGAACGTTGAAACAACGTTGAAGCTGCAACATATTCTCAACGTTTGATGTTCGTTGATGTTTCAACGTAGAAACAACCTATAAGCTGCAACATATTTTCAACGTTGAATACTCGTCGATATTTAACGTGGAAACAACGTTGAAGATTCAACATGTTTTCAACGTTGAGTATTTTCCGATTATGTAGAGTTAAAACAAGGTTTAAAAATGCAAAGTTGACTGTCTTTTGATTTTCAACGTTGAAACAACGTGGAAGATGCAACATATTTTCAACTTTAGGAAAGTTAGGAAAATTTAACGGTGAAACAACGGGTAACGAGTATTGAGCACTTTAGTTTTTGAGGTCAAAATATAAAGGTGTCTTTAACTTCAAATCCATGCGATTTTTCGCAATGTACACACAGCTGTTTGCATTGTTAGAAAATATTATATATATATTATAATTATACTTAATAAATGAAACGCATGAATTATAAATTGATTCACTCAAAAGAGTTGTGCTAATAGCTAATACCATTATAAAATTTTAAATATGAGTTTATATGAAGCATGGCATCTACATTTAATACTTCATTATAATTATGTTTCAAAAAAGTTTTTTTTTTTAAATAAATTGTGAATGCTATTTTTTTGACATATTTATAAAATATGTTAAATATAAGCTTTTAATAAACAATAACATCTTTATCCAACATCTCACTGTAATTCAATGTTACTAGAGAATTAATAAAAATAATTATTCCGAATTAATGTTCTTAGAATTAGACTCATATGGATCCGTGCCGTATACTCTTGCGCAGATTATACGCATAGAGAGCGAATCTAAGAAGTCTTATTTTATTTGATTGTGCTTTTGTTGTGTGTATTAATTCTATAATCTTTTTTTCACAAAATATATAAAAATTCAAATAAAATCATAAGAATTGACAATTAACCCCGGTCAAGTTGCATTACTTAAGATCCACTCCCCAAAACCTTCGAGATATCAGATAAGGAGTGCCTCTCGCATAGTTGATCAGTTTCAGTGTCAGGATAACCTTGTTATGCAATTTTCTTGCTGGGCAGAGTATAGCTGTTTGCAGCTTATCTAGGTCAAAATTTGAATTCAACTGATGGACAAGAAGTGCGCGTCTCCTTGCTGTTCATATTTAATGTGTTTTCAAGCTATATACACAAGGATTAAGGCTGGAATATCAACTTCTGCTCAGTAAGTATTATTTCCTTTTCATTAATTTAAGAAATTAAGATTTTTAGTATCTGTTCATCGTTTAATTCTTGTTTTATATAAGTATATTTGAAATCTGCGTGTAATGCACATACTTGGTTCTTGTATAATGTGTTTTGTTGATATTCATTTGGTTATGAAATATAAGCTAGTATACTAATATATTATACAATTTAACTAATTGTAGTTCGTCGTAAGGTTAAATCAACCAGTGGTGCAGGGAATTGATTGTAAAGTCAGCCTTGATTGCATCAGATTCTTCGCCCGTGAAAATTATACAAAGGAATGCAACATTTTGTAAGTACACTATGTATATGTATATCTATAACATTTTTCTTTAGTAATAATTATTTATAAGCATACTCATACATGAAGTCAACTATAATTCTTTTAATCATGATAATTAAATCCAAGTACCGGAATATATTCCTTTGTCTGATTTTTTAAAATCATTCATGTATATTTATTTTTATCGTTTGAAATAACGTGTAACGTACATTTTATCGAACAAATGACTTTAACATCTTTATTTCTTTTATCAATAGGCCTGCTTTTGCTTTAGAGGGTGGATTCTCCTATTCATTTCTTTCATTCGTGGGACTTAACTATATGCGTGATTAAAATCAATGGATCCGCCACTTTGTGGAACTTAGTAGTGTAAGGCAGACGCGTACTTTGAAGGACCTTGATGTGATTACTGTGACCCACTTTTCACTAGGAATATAAATTTTGTCAAGCAGTGATTTTTTAGATTCAGTGATTGAATCCGAATTTGTGTTAGTCTTAAAAATACCTGTAATATAAATTCTCTCACAATGATAATACTGGATTACAACTTATCTAATTATTACGCAACTTGAATAATTTTTTTTATTAGAATTTGAAATGTATTTGTTTATGAAGCAAAATGTAATATGAATTCAACGTGATTTCAACCAAATATCAACGTTTGTACAACTGAAAAATTTCAACCAAATCTCAACCTAACTTCAACCAATGTTTACTTTTGTTCAATGTTGATATTTGACGTTGAAACAACGTTGAAGCTTCAACGTTGCCTCAACTTTCATTTGCAACCAAAAATCAACCATAAATCAACCAAAAATTTAACCCATTTTCAACGTTTATTCAACGTTGAAAATTGACGTTGAAACAACGTTATGTCTCAACGTTGACTCAACTTTCATATGCAACCAAAATTCAACGTTGATTCAACGTTGAAGTGCAACGTTGAATCAACGTTGAATCAACGTTGAAATGCCTGCTGGGGACATATTATATTGAAGAAATCTTTAGTAAGAAAGGGAGCTATGGGTATACGTTGGATTCAGATGTTTTTGAATCTCCAATTTGTTTTATAAGGTAGATCATGCAAGTAGTGCGATCAATTTTTTTAAAATCGACAAAGATTACTGACAGATAAGGTGATATTATACATTTATTGCATGAAAGTTAGGGAAATATGAAGATTTATTCAGCCAAGAAAATCATATTCCCTGAGGGCTTCGCTTGAGGGGAATATGATCTTTCTTGGCTGAATAAGTCTTCATGTTTCCCTAACATTCATGCAATGAATTGTTTATTATACCGAAACAAGCAAAGCCTTTGAAATAAACATAAACTTTCAATTTAGGCACCGCTCTCAAATTCACTTTCATTGTTAACGTAAAGTTACTATAAAACCCTTTGGTCAACACATCTCATCAGTTTTGTGACGTCAACCAGGCTATTGTGACGTCTACAACTCTCGGGAGTTTTCGTTAAACGAACGAGAACTATATAGCGGGAAAATTCACTAGGTGTTCCGAAGAGGTGGAATATGATGAAAAGCGTGCCGACGACGGGAAATATGAAGTTTTACGGCCCAATCAAGTGATGATCTAGAACCAATCAGAAAACGCGTTGTGTAGAATATTTATAACGAGGTATAATAATACAAAAACTTTCAACTTCGTTATTTTCCATTAACCAAATCATGAAGAACACGGCGGTCGTGACCGATCGGCAGGGAATATTTACTCCTCTATGGTACTTGATCCCACGTCTGATGTTAGAGGTCTGTGTTTCCTCTGCTTTGTTCCATTGAATAAAAATTTTTTTATTTTTAATCCTTATCTTTATATTTTTCGATAATTTTAACCATTGGTTTTTGAGCTTGAGTTCTCAAAATAAATAGAAATCCTTTAAGAAGTCAAATTGATTTAAAGATATAGAATTAGGCTAAAGATTATACAAGAAAGTCAGATGTATCACGATGACACCATTTATATGAATTGTTTACTTTGACCTTCCGACATACAAATGAAAAAGGGTCTTATTCATTCTAGGGAGTTACGATATAAAATTTCAAATATTATAGTTTGCAGATAACTGTAAAGTTTTGCGTTACTTCACAATCTTTTTCGTCAGATGCATCCAGCGTTAACAATTCACGTGATTGGTCAACTCAAATTAACAACATTGACACGGAAAAAGTCTGTTGCACTAGCAACCAATCAGGGATAAGAATAAAGTTCCAGTCGTAAAGCTTGCAGCTAGGAGGCGTGTACAATTTATCTTGAGCGCAGCTGTCAACTAGATCGTTACGTACCGTGAAACTTTACAGTTAACTGCACACTATAATATAAAGCTCAAGAAAAAACCATTAACCTTTTTTTATTACTGTTTGGATTTTCTGACTTAGTCCTTTGATTTTTATACCGCAAATTAGAGTGGGTATTCCAAATAACAAAGAGGTATTATTATACCAAATCACTATATAAAGAACTAAATATGTCAACTGAAAATCAATTTTTCACAACTTTATGCATTCTTTGTCAAATTGCCTTTGAAATCAAAAGAAATATTTGTAAGACCAATTGGATTTGAAATAATAAATCTCATTGAAAAATTGCAAAGGCTTCCGGAAACAAAAGTGCTTCATACAAACAGGACAGGCAGACAGAGAGACTCAGGGACAAACAAAAGTTTTACCAAAAGCATTGAAAAAATAACTAATTACATCGTAATACTAAGTTAAAAATTGAATTTCCCAGTAATTATTAAATTGGTTAGTAAATAATTATGTTACATAACCTGTATTACTTAATAAGAAAAGACTAATATTTTTGTCCTAGAATTCGAAAGATATATGCTTAAATGTATAGATATCAGTTTATATAATACAAACTGTTATTCTCCCTGGTAAATAGTGTTGCAGACACTGTATAATGAGTTCCCTTTCAAGTGATGTTAGGGTCGTCCTAGATTTCAGTCGCACCGCGTGGCGCATCTATTAGAGCGTTTACTCTAGAGTCGCTAATTAAGGAATCAATTCTTACGTCGTGGGTTCGAATTCCATTGTGGGACGTTGGAAACTGGTCCTCCGGATGAGACCTTATAAACCGAGGTCCTGTGTAGCAGTAGATGTTGGCATGAAAAAGATCCAGCCCTGCTAAACGGCCCTGAGTTCCGAGTATTGGACAACATTTGTAGCTCTCCATTGGCAAGTGATGCTGTCTCCATATGAGTGAAGAATTTTTTTTTGGGGGGGGGTGGGGGTTGGGGTGGAGGGTTAAAAAAAATACATTCAATTAATCAATCCGTAATTTCAAATGCAGCGACCCTGAATAGGCAGAGCAACCATATGAAAAAACTTAAAGTATGCCAAATACATATGCCAGTTCCAGGCCCATTCATTTAAAACAGACATAAGTTAAATTTGCAAATCAATATAACTTTTGAAATAATTTTGAAATGTAACATCACTTTTAACATTAGCAAGAATTTTGAACCCTGTCAATTTTTAAGTACATTTATTAAGGAAAAAACATAAGATATTCAAAATCAAAATTCTGATTTAAGTCTGTTCTCTGTTCATGGTCCTGGGACCAGTAATAAGTTATCATATAATTTCAGCAAGTTCCTTATGTATAAATTTTTGGTTCCAATTTTTCATTTCATTTCATTTTATTCAGGTAAAAATATCACAGAATGTCATGATTCACATATTAAAACATTACAAACTAGCATACTTCTAGAAAAAAACACACACACACATTATATCAGCACTATGCTACTTTAGGAAGATCTAAACTAGGAAGTTTTGTGTGAGTAATTGGTGTGTGAATCACACAGACTTTTCACGTAGGCATATTTCAAGAAGCGCGATAGCGCTTCATGAAAAATATGCCCACGTGCAAGTCTGCGTGATTCACACACCAATAATTCACACTAAACTGAAAAACATTCCTTATATTTACATTTTACATGTTTGTAAGCAACTAAAAAATACTAAATAATTGAATTTTTTGCTGCCGTATATCGTTGCATTTTTAATAACGTTGCTGCAATCTCATTATGACGTCACGTTAACGCATGTTTCTCCGTGTATATTTCTACGCGTACATGTGTAAGTATACACGAAAATGGTTTTCAAATCAATTTCACAGTTGGATTAGGCCCTACTAGAAAAACACAGCGAATGTAATATTATGAAATAAATTGCATGACATCCAGATGATAGATTTTACCTAAATATATAATTATTAAAAAGCTTATTTTCAATGGGGTCCTCAAATAACAGTCATGTTAGTAAACAAAAAATAAACAAAATTACATAAACAATGGAATTAAGGCAGGTACTTTTATGAATATAGCATTATGCTTTGAAAAATGACATGTTTACAGTAGCACATTTTATCTTTATAATTATCACAAAATACTTATCATGCTAAAATAGTAAATAAACGAAAAAATTAGACAGGCTTTTTATGTAGAAACACTAGAATTTGAAGATAAAAAAAAAAAGATTTTACAGCTTTCTTAAAACTTTGTTTTGTTTCCGCCTCTTTGGCCGTTTCTAGTAATTTCTAGTAAATATAGCTTATCGTCCACCATTAAGAAATAAGGTATCATTATTTGAGTTTTATTGGGATATAAAACGAGTTGGTCACGTGATCAAAACCTATGAAGCCCGAAGTGCTATATGGAAGATTTGATCATGTGCCAACCCGTTTTACATCCCAGTAAAACTAAAAAATGATACATTATTACTAATATTTACATTTGTGACTGATTTATTAAAAATAGTAAGGCACTGAAGTTTTGAATCCATAAGAGATTAACATTTTTTTTTCAAAACTCAACGGTATAATTTGAATACGTTATCCAAGTCGTTCACTTATGACGTCACTATGAAATTATGTAGATCGCTTATGACTAAACAATAAATTTATGGTCACATGACGAACATGTTTTACCGAGATGTAAAAGCACCTTATTCTAATAGTGTGATATAAGGGCAAACATTTGCAAATGTAGATATTTACAGTTAATGTCTCGGAATTAATTTATGATATTACAATAAAATATTAATACATACAATGGACCTTCAGATATCTGGACGCCAGATATTCGGATGCTTAAGTATCAGGAAGACTTTTTGTCGAAAGGGAATTTTTAAAATGTAATTTTGTCTTGTTAATCAAGTAATTCAGGTATCCGGACGCTTCATATATTCCGACATATTGACCGAGAACCAAAGCGTCCGGATAAATGAGGCTTCACTGTACTTGATATTTATGTTAAAAGCTAAAGTATCCTCTATTTTTTTTAAACATCAGTGAGTTTTATACATATTAGGTATGTTTCAAGCAAACGACATTTTGAACGGATAATCTTCATTTTGGACCATCAAGAGTCTTCATCTGAAAAAAAAATAAATATAAAAGAAAATTGATGCAAAACATCAAATCGGCCATAAAAATGTATTGCAACAACTGTAAAACCCTGCACAGAATTATTGCAGCAAATAAATAGATACTGTGACGATCGGGTTTGAAATTCATTTACAAACGGGTTTTAACATTACAGATATGATAGAAGCCGAGGTTAGTACGGATGTTGCTAGAGAATATATAAAAGCACAGCAGAGGTTAAATTGTCATTCTGCGTTTGCTTGTCAAAGGTAGCGGGTACGGTGATTGTAATTTTAAAGAAACTTTCATTCCTTATCAATACAGCTTCCCAGTGTTGTATTGTTTGATTTTCTTGTTCTATATACAGTGAGATTGACTGTGTACGTTATTAATGTGTACATGTATCTAACAGGAGCTTATGTAGTATATGTATAACGAGATACGACTGAGGACATCTTGATTATTTTCCATTGTTTTTAGCTCACCTGAGCCAAAGGCTCAAGTGAGCTTTTCTTATCACATTTTGTCCGTCGTCCGTCCGTCTGTCTGTCCGTCCGTCTGTCTGTCCGTCTGTCCGTCTGTAAACTTTTTCACATTTTCGACTTCTTCTCAAGAACCACTGGGCCAATTTTGACCAAACTTGGTACAAAGCATCCTTGGGAGAAGGGAAATTTAAAATGTTAAAATTAAGGGACATATCCCCTCGCAAGGCAAAAATAGGGTTGGGTCATTAAAAAATCGTCTTCTCAAGAACCACTGGGCCAGTAAAGCTGAATCTTATGTGGAAGCATCTTGGGATAGTGTAGATTCTAAATTGTTCAAATCATGACCCCCGGGGGAAGGGCGGGGCCATAATGGGGAATCAAAGTTTTATATAGAAATATATAGGAAAAATCTTTGAAAATCTTCTTCTCAAGAATCACTGGGCCAGAAAAGCTGAAACTTATGTGGAAGCATCCTGGTATA
>PRKT01000857.1:68286-140395 GCA_003671525.1 Saccostrea glomerata | reverse complement strand
TCTTCTCAGGAACCACTGGGCCAAAAAAGCTGAAACATATGTGCCCATGGAAGGATCATGGGGTAGTGTAGATTTCAAAATGTCTAAATTATGATCAGTGGGGTAGGGTGGGGATGCATTATGTATAACAAGGGGGAAATCTGGTAAAGAACAGAATGGTCAACGCTTCTCAGGTGAGCGATGTGGCCCATGGGCCTCTTGTTTATTTGATTTTATATTAAGGTGAAGTGCAATGAATTGTCGTGTCAGATTTTTCGGATTTTATTTATACAAAACAAATTTATAGTTAACATAATTGAATCTGTTCTATCGTACAAATGTTGATTTGAGGTGGCGGGTACGCTACGTTGAGATATTTATATCTCTTAAAGTGGAGTCGTTGAATTTTAACAGAAATTTCAGATGCAGAATTGTTTATAAACATTTGCATTGTAATTTATATTTTGTTATACTAAATTATTTTCAAGGGCGAAAATGGAAAGATAACTCCTGTTGAGGTATGCGTATTAATTTTACAAGTACAGAGATCAATTTGATATTCTGATTTTAAAGAAAGCAACAACGCTTCAGTATGTTTTCTAATGAATATTTGATAGCTTTGAGTGTAAACATTACTAGCTCACCTCAGCTGAAAGCTCAAGTAAGCTTTTCCGATCACATTTTGTCCGTCGTCCGTATGTCCGTCTGTCTGTCCGTCTGAAACCATTCACATTTTCGACTTCTCCTGAACCCCTGTGCCAATTTCAACCAAATTTGCCAAAAAGCATTCTTTGGTGAAGAAGATTCAATTTTGTTCAAATGAAGGGCCACACCCCAATTTTTGGGGGAAATTAATTAGGAATTAGTGAAAATTTGGTGGCATGATTTAAAAAACTTCTCAAGAACCACTGCGGCTGGAAAGATGAAACTTATGGGGAATCATCCTTAGGTAGTGTAGATTCAAATTTGTTCAAATCATGACCCCCGGGGGTTGGGCGGGGCCACAAGGGACGATCAAAGTTTTACATAGATATATATCGGAAAAATCTTTATAAATCTTCTTTTCAAGAACAGCTAAGCCATGATTGGTCATACTTATATGAAAGCATTCTCAGACAGTGTAGATATTTGTTCAAATCATGACCCCCGGGGGTAGGGTGGGGCCACAAGGAACCATGACAGTTTTATATAGAAATATGTATATGAAAAATCTTTAAAAATCTTTTCTCAAGAACAACAAAGCCACCATTGGTCATACTTATATGGAAACATCCTCAGGCAATGTAGATTCATATTTGTTGTGTGGGAAGTTTTACCGCTTTTGTGATATGGGATATATCACCACAGGAATATCAAAGAAAATCACCGCAGATATAAGACAAGGATTATAAGAAAATAGAAATGAAAGTATGTATTGAATATAAACTAATATATATTGTACAGTCTATAAATGTGAAAGCACAAAATCTATGAATAAAAAAAAAAAAAGAACGAACTGAGAAAGTATTCTTACTTCGTAATTTTTACCTTTCTTTCAAATATGTGAGACTTTAGGCCTTGCATATCTAATTGCAGAGAACTCATTCCAGTTTCAATGGATTTCAATTTTTCGAGGATTTCTTTGTCATGCGTGCACTCAGTTTTAATTTGTTTTATAACAGTATCTAAGCTAAAGGAAAGTTTCTTAATTTTTTCAAGTTCATCCATGAAGTTTTTCCCTGTATAGTTTTCAAGTCGCTTGCAGATATCGCAGATGACCGACCAGTTATAATCAAATTTTTCTTGTGAGATTGAAGCTTCATAAACGTGACCGTACACTTGGTTTCGAATCAGCCGAATCCTCTCTATATCATCCCCCACAGTTATCTCTCCTGCTCCAGGCATGACATTTATACCCCAATTATTTGTGGGCTGAGGGATATCCGGGCAATAGTTTCTTATCAACAGATATAAAAGCGAAATATCAAAATACTGATAACCAGACGTTTTGGCGTCATCCAGAATTTTGTTTTGTTCAGGACTTGGAATTTTTGTACCTTTTGGTTTTTTGGAATTCACTTTTCTATAAATATCCTGAGGAGGGATATTTTTTTCTAACATCTCTCGAAGGGTCTGTGTTAACACATTGATAATTGCCATCCTCATTTTAGCAAATCTAGAAGAACCGTCTAAAGATTGTCCAAAAGACTCTGGTGTTTTGTAACAAACATTCCACTCTATCTAAAAAATAAGGAGCTTTATTATCACATCAGTAGAGATTGAAGTGATCAGTATTTGCATAAAATTTGAGGAATATCCAAGATAATGCGGACAGTTTGTATCTGCTGCATTACAAGCATATCCTTACATATATTTTGATTGGAAAAAAGACCGATAGATATATAACAAGTGTATATCTGTCCTAATATTGGAGGAGATTAAAATTTTTTTGGATCATATTGCGTCTTCCTCAACATATAGAAAAATCAAAATTTCAAATTCCTTTAACTTTTGAATGAAAGATAAACATTTAACTTCTGAGAGAGGTATAGTTTATTAGAATATTATAATTACCTGTTCCCAAAAGCGAAGAGTTTCCTGCACGTTTACTTCATGTTTATGTCCCGACGGACAACTTGGACATTGGATAATGTCATATTGTAATTCAAGAAGTTCCTCATGTGGCATGAAAGACATCTCACTGCATTTATACCCTCTTTGAAAATTCATATTTGTCTCATTGGAAAATGTTTTTGTGAGTTCTTGTAGGGCTTTTTGGATTGAAATACCGATGTCACTGGAAACGGTGGTGTCTATATCCAAAGTATTTGATTCGACAATGACCTGCAACTAAATGTCTGTCTTACATATATCGAGCACAATCGTATGGTTTTTGTATTCAAATACCGCTGCTGTTTGAAACAGACATTTGCCTTTTTCGTCTGATGCAACTTTCCATTCGGGAAAACCCATGCAATAGGCTATGAGCCTATAAAACACAAACATGGCAAAAGAAGTGAATTGAAAACACAAAATTGATGAGCTTGTAAAACCGATGTTGTAGATGTCTTTATCAAAAGGTTTTGTGTTCACACAGGGCACATACCAAGACTTGGCATTATCTGTATCTCCAACTCTGACTAACATTCGGAGTTTCTCCATGTAAGACATAAGCTCATTTTTGTATTTTATGTACGGTTGTGTGTTAGGTATCTCTTCGTTTTCGTCTTTCCAAAGAGAATCAACAAGTGCACTGTCAAGTTCGCCTGTCTGATCGAAAAGGACCCATTCGTCTAAATACTGGCGCCTGCAGTCTTTATTAATGTGCTTCTTGTCCGCAATAAGCTTGGAAAATGCATTAGAAAACCATTGAATGCTAAGAATCGCATGTGTGTGAGTCGCTTGTTCTTTGAAGTATAATAGCAATTCATGATTATGGAAGAATGATAAAAAACGAGGAAATTCTTCGTTGCTTTCTAGGCGATATTCCTCAGGAAGCTGTCTATTCAATTCTTGAATTTCATCACACGACATGATTGGTTTCCCTGTATTTTCCAAAAGATGTTCGAGTAAGGCCCAAGCCCAAGGGACTTGGATATCTGTGTTCAGTTTGTTGCATACAACGTCAACAACTGTATTCTTCAGTGACCGTAAATTTTGTAATTTTCCCTCTTCATTCATTTCTAGAAGACCAAATGCAAATTCGTCTTCCTCTTTGGTGCAATACTCGGAAAGCCATAACTTGTCTTTTTGTGGCAGTGATTTCCATAAACACTCAAAAAAATATTCTATGTCCTAAATTAAATGGAAATTTCCATTATCAAATTTTTATCATTGTGAGATTTTCATAAATCAAATTATGTCTTTCAAAGGAGCATACATGGCACGCAATATGACCTTTTATCAATTCTAATCCTAAGTATTTAATTTACAGCATTTATGCTGCACAAATGACCTACTGCTGTATATGGCCGTCGTCATTCATGATGCGTTATTACTAAAACATTTTCAGCTTCTTTGCTGGAATTGATAACCAGTCTCAAATAATTTAAACATAAATTGTCTATGGTTGAAAGAAAAAGAAATATGAGTTTTATATTAATACAGGGGGGTTGGGCTAAAACCATAAAAATAAAAAAAAAATATTAAATAACCCCTGGACATCAGCTGGTGAACCCCTTACCAATGCATAACCTCTTCTTATCTATTACTATAGAAAGAATTCCGAACGAAAAAAGCTTGAATACTTACATCTTTTGTTTTACCTTCTGCATGTGTGGCAACAATAAGTACTGGTGGTTTAGGTCCGCTAAAGGATTTGATTGAATCCAGCCAGAATTCTACATATCCTAAAATTTAAATAACAATCGGTATTGTGTAATAAAATTTTATAACAGAATATATTTGATTCCATTTCAGATATAATATAAATAACGCAAGAAGTATAAATTGTTTTAGCTGTATTATCGAACAAAAGGCCTATATGGCGAAGCGAAGCTCATTTCGTGAGAGGTTAATTTTTTACATAATTGTTATGGAATTTTTGCCTCTTGCTATAGGATTTATAAAACCTGCAGTTCTTCTTATTGACTTTAAAAACAAGCATTCTGAGAGTATTGCATAAGCAATACATGTCCCCTACCGGGTTCCCCTTTTTCTTCATGATGTCATTTGATAATATACAAAAGTTATACACAGGCAACTTAGCCACATATGATTCTCATATGAGTATCATATGATTCTCATATGATTGGTTTCATATGAGAATCGTAGAAAAAGGGCATCATATGTGAATCATATGAAGAAAATCATATGATTTACATATGATCCACATATGTGAATCATATGAAAATAACTACATATGATTTTCATATGAATGATTTCAGTGTGTTTCAAGCCATTTACATACGAGAATTATATGAAAAGGGCGTCATATGTAAATCATATGAAACACTTGTGTGTTATTTTTCAATATTTTTCACATTCTTGTACACATTTAAAAATCAGATATTTCTGCTTTAGATGAAAATTCATTACATTACAATGATCTATCTTCATTGGTTAAATATTTTAAAATATCTTAAAATGCTTGCACAACTTTTTTGATAAAATCATTTTCATCAAGAGAAATAACTTATTTTTCACTGTGTACATTCTAAACAAGAAAATATACAAACAAGTCAGTAGCATTTGTCGATACATGTATTAAACATATTCTAACATGAGTACAAATTACAAGATTTCAGTAAAATGATTTAGTAGTTAAACATGTATACTGTACATGTACAAATGAATAACATAATTAGGTAATGTATAAAAAATACCATATGACATGAAAGTGTCCAAAGAAAAATTGAAATATCAGCAATAACATTTGTCATGTATTCTCTATTGTAAATTAATGAAAAATCAAGTTATTAATTATTCCAGCATACAATATGGGAAATCTTCACAGGTCATATTCAGACAAGTTTGTGTACATCCTCCCCATTTCATAATTATTCCATATATTTATTTGCTCTTTTTCCTTCTTTATCTTTCAGTTTTTTCAGTTGTCCTCCCTTTGATCTTCCATGACCATTTTGAAAATCTCTTTGAACTGTACCGTACCAAAAATGAATATCCACCACTTCTCCTTTTCCTGAACAATTTCTTTGTGACACAGAATGGTTTCTACAAAAATTTCAAAAGTAAAAATAAAATAATTCTTTAATTCTATGAGTTATAAAAGTTACTTAGGTATAATTCAGCAAACAAATGTATGCCCAATTCAGTGACACAGATATGATACAAGATAAAACTAATGTTATATATGTTATACTAGGTGTTTTGAGGAATCCTATGATGTAATTTGCAAAACAATTACACTATTGAAAGATATGCTTCATAATAAAATCATAAAAAGCATTTTTTTGTTATTTTGACAATTAAATTTGGAATGTTCAAACAGTATATATTAATTCAGATTGTCAAAAAATTAATAAGATTCTGATACAGATACATGTATATTATTTTTGGACAAAAAATACTACAGACAAGTAGACAGGCAGAGAAACAGACATTGTGATTCCAAGATATCCCAACTTTTAGGAAGACTATAACAAAGTTTATTTAACAGTGTGTAGTTATCTTAACTTTGAAGCAAGCCTTGGATCTTGGGATTTGTTCTTCATCTTATGAGAGGCTGACTGTATATTGAACCTGTAAGACAAATACTAACAGTCACACAGTAGATATTTTCTAAGAATACATTTAATTAAAACTTAAACTATCAAAAAGAGAGAGTACAAGTTTGTAGGTTCTCTATAGTCTTAAATATATCTAACATTTAACCCGAAACTATAGGCATGCGCACCATTCACTAGTGTTGGGGGGGGGGGGATAATTGTCAGTAAATGTATACATAGATGTAAATATTCAATGGATTAGCTAGCTGATGTTCTTTCAACACACATGCACATGTATTTATACCTTTAAAGTTGGATGTCACTGTTATAAATTTTTAGTTGAAATTCAAAAATCCGGCCAATTTATCCCCCCTCTCCCCACAAATTTATTGTATACTATATAGTTTCATAGCCTTTACAGCCAGCAAAATCTATTCATACTTTGCATATTTTAAGTGCACTGGATTAAATTATAATGTAGACTAAAATTTCTAGAGTATTGAGTTGAGTTGAATTTATTTTTGATGAAGCCATGCAAACAATGTAGAATTATTAAAGAACAAAAAGAAATTATCAAGAAATATTTTGTCAGAAAGAGACATTACAGATACTTTCATTTTTTATTTCAAGTATTTATCTTTACCTTCAATATTGTGATGATACAATCGTCTGTCAAATAAGCTTCAGGATCAATCGCCAGTCTTATCAGCTTCGGGCTCTTTGACTAAAAAAAACAGCACTGTGACACTGAACTCAAGTTGCCGAATGCATCTATAGGCCATAAAAACAAACATTTGTCATTAAGTTTAAGAAAGAATCCGGACTTGATAACGATCTCAGCATACATAACGCCAATTGACATAAAAGGTTTCTACTTTCACTTCACTTTCACTTTTATATCAGTACGTAACAAAACGAAAACAAATTCAAGTTTTAAAAAGTAGTAATGTCTTTAGCCTAACATGTAATGTTAACATTCATTCAGAAACAAATTTTATCCAAACTTACTTACAGATCACGAACGTTAGGTCACAGGAGTCGGCAGTTTTATCAATAAACTAAAAATAAAGTGAAAATCAGTAAAATCTTAGCCATGAGCTTCGCTCACGAAGTGAGCGAAGCGAACCTGATTGCTTCGCTCACTTCGTGAGCGAAGCTCATGGCTAAGATTTTACTGATTTTCACTTTATTTTTAGTTTATTGATAAAACTGCCGACTCCTGTGGTTAGGTCTACGAAATGCATTGATTTAACAATTACATGCATAATGCAAGTGATAAGAGTATTATAGAGAGTTCATACGCATCTGTAACAATAATGAAATTATATTTAAACAATATTAATCAAAGTCTTTAAAATATTATTGTTAGGAGATCACTTGCCTTTTTCAAACACCCAGTACGTCTGCTGCAGCAGTGACGTCAAAATTGACGTATATTTTTATCCGATAAAAGACAAAACCGGCCCGGAGAAAAATACGGAATTATTTTAATTTTACTAAGCCAAACCCAAAAGATTTAAAATGAAAAGCAAATTAATTTATTCTTTATCTATTTTCTCTGGGAAAAGCATTATAACAGAAAAAAAAATTGTGAAAGGTTTTTTTTAGAAGGAAATGGGGGGGGGGGGGGCATTGGGTAAACAGAGTAGAACTTTACATGTATATAATTAATTACTAACAGTCCCGTGGGGATCCGGGTTAGAATAGCTCCTCAGTACCCCTTGCTTGTCGTAAAAGGCGACTAAATGGGGCGGTCCTTCGGATGAGACCGTATAAACCGAGGCCCCGTGTCACAGCAGGTGTGGCACGATAAAGATCCCTCCCTGCTCAAAGGCCCTGAGTGCCGAGCATAGGCCCAAATTTGCAGCCCTTCACCGGCAATGGTGACGTCTCCATATCAGTGAAATATTCTGGAGAGGGACGTTAAACAGTATATAATCAATCAATCAAATACTAACAAATTCTTTTGAATAAATGTACATTTAAATTCATCTTTTGATATATATAATTGAAATTCCAATTTTACTTCAGTATAACAAGGACAGATAAGTGAACACTGTTTCATATGATTCTCATATGATCACCGTGTCATATGATTCTCATATGATCACAGTCAAACATTCGTATGAATTTTACCTGAGTATAACAAGGACAAATTAGTTAACATTGTTTCATATGATTCTCATACGTTCAGTTTCATATGATTCTCATATGATAATTGTCAGAATATTCATATGAATCTCATATGCAGGATCTTTCATATGAGAATCATATGTATATTACTTCATATGATTCACATATGTATGATCATATGATTCTCATATGAATGGCCACATATGATTCTCATATGATTGTATATACATATGATTCTCATATGATCCACATATGATCTTCATATGAAAGGCAATGCATATGTGGATCATATGTGGCTAAATTGCCTATGTATCCAAGGTAAAACTGCATGATTTTTTTTAGCTCGTGAATGCCTTAAACATAATAAAATAATCCACATCAAGATGAAAATTTAACTCATTTTTCCAACGTCTTTTACTCGCTTCATATTTATGTCGACCATCGGAAGTTAGCGCAGCTCGAACCCGATCTTAATTAAATGAATGCGAAAAATTCAAAATTCCATAATTCTGTCAAAAATTAATGAAGCATTGCGAAATTCAAACTTGATCTGTAACTCATCAAGATACACTCACATACCAAAATTCAGCTCAATATCGGCAAGCGTTTAGAAAAAAAATGCGGAAAACCAAATGGGACAGACTGACAGACAGACGGGGACAGACAGACAAACAGACAGACAGACAGACGGACGGACGGACGGACGCAGAGGAAACCTATAGTCCCTCCGGTTTCACCGGTAGGGGACTAATAACAAATATATCTAATATTCTTTGAAATTTGTGAACATTATTCTAGTTTTGTTTCAAAATATCCTGTGAGTCTCGTAGAAATGTTGAAATTTTATCGAAAGATACTTCTGACTCAATTTTAATCATTTTAAACATATCCTAATGAAAATTTATTTATTATGCCCCCCCCCCCCCATTTTTATATAAAAAAAATCTCAATTTATACAGAACAACATGCCAACATATGAATTTTTTCTATCCTTTTTGCATTTTTGTTAAAAGCAGGTTCGAAATATTGTTCCTATATTTCTATGCAACACTTTTAGTTTCTATTACCGTAAATCTGGAAATAAAAATTTATCTACAGTACAAATTTCCAGCTTTTAGGTTTTAAATGTTCTTGCAGCAGAAGCCTTACTCTTCAGAATTCACATTTTAATTTATTGTTATGCATTGTAGCCGCACCCTCCAAAAAACATCTCTTTAATAATTCCACTTTTCATTTATATGGATTTGGGATTAATTCAAAACAATTATGCTTCTTTCATGTTGGTGTTCTTTTGATACTACAAAACACATGTTTGATAGCGTTATTGTGTGGCAGAGAACAGTAGAATTAAACACAAAGAAAAAATAATTAAGAATTAAAAGTAAAACGCAAGAGATCTATGAGCCGCATCACTCACCAGAAAATATTAAGTTAACAAGTAACTCTCCAGAGGTAGGGCATGTTTCTTTCACACTTGAATCTACACTTACTGAGAATGATTTCATATTTCCTTCAATAATCATGACTTTAGATTTTGTTCTACACATGTATGTTTGTTTTTCTATTATGGCCGAAAAAATAAACATATCTATCTTAATTCAGCGTACTTAGGGAGCAATATGACTGCGTATGGATTTGCCATTCTTAGGAAGAAAATTTTAAACGATATTTCTTATATATTTTTTCTCATAAAAATGTTACCATTAGTTGTATACCCTTCCTACCCTTTTGGGTCATGATTTAAACAATCCAGAATGAAAACTATCCTATGACGTTTCCATATTAACGTGTCTAATCAATACTTTACTGTTGTTGAGAAAATTTTAATTGACTCCCCTTTACTAAATGATACTCTCTACTATTTAGGTTGAATTTGTTCCAGTAGTTGTGGAAATATGTGAAAATGTTTAAAAAATACTGAAATCGAGGAAAACAAAAGCAAATAGACAAGTTTTGATTAGAAGATGGCACTTCATTCATCTGCTTAAGTGAGCGAAAACGTAAGCCCAAGCAAGTTTTCTTTCGATCCAAAAGGCTGCTGCTTAAAAGAAGAAAATGCTTCTTTAAACTCATAAACATATGTAGGCTACATGGCGAAGTTGTTGGAATTTTTGCTCTAGATTCGCAAAGTAAGGAGTTTATCATTAAAAAAGATTTTGTGAAATCACTAATTTTTATTGGGGGTTATTTTCGTTGATTTAAAGGTATGTAGAGACCCACGAATTTATGTCCACAAAATGCAATTTTTCACATATATTACTACAGAACAATTCTTCAACCACAAAATCAAACCCAATGAACCAGTATATTTTCCTCAAACCAGGAAAGTTGAACCTCTCAAAATTATGTGATTTTACAGTTTTCAAATCTCTCTAGACTTGGGGACCTGTCTTTTGTATGAGACTGTAAATTCTAAATCAAAAATGATTGTTCACTACTCAAAGAACATGACGGAAAACAGAATCCAAAGTAAATAAATATTATGGTGTGTACTGTGTAACAGTAGTTAATATTTCCTGTCGACCCGTTACACCTGTCGAGAGACGGATTATTTTGTATCAAAATAGAGGATTGGATCGAAAAATACATACGTTTGTATGTCCAAGTAGAAAAGACGCAGCCGGGTTGATCATCTTGGTCGCCGCTTACATCTTCAAAGTCTTTTGTCATGTCCAACACCAGTATGTAAAAAGCCTTTGATCTCATGTAGATTTGATGACAAGCATAATAAACAAATTGTCCGGCAAAATCAATCATGCTAACACTTATTTCATTTTCTTGAACATCTACAATCTGTTTGATAACATCTTGTGACAGTGTTTCAGCTACTATATTGCTGTTTTGCATGTCTAATGTGGCACCTCGTCTTTCCCATTTGTTTCCGTAGGCAGAAAGATTATCAATATCTTCTTCTACTGTATCTCTTAATTCACCACACCCCTTATCTGTGTTGGTTGTTTTCGTTTCAGTAGAATCTCGATTTTCATCATAGTGCACAATAAGTGATGATATTGGCACTCTGATCAAGGGTTTTCGAGAGAGAAATTCTGTGACTAAAAAAAGACGTTTTATTTTCAATGATTTCTTTTTTGACATGTTGTTATGTTTTTATTTATATCCGAACTTGGCCGGATTAAAAATGCAATTAAGTGTGATGAAAATAACATCCAGACATTAAAAAAATCCTTCTTATTACTTGTTTTTGCATAATCATCAATGTTTTTTACAGTTATATATAAATCGAAATAATTTAATTATATGACTTTTACTTTTAATCCCATTGTGATGTCACAGTAGAGGGATTTAAAAAAAAAATGTTGATGTCCATGGGACAAGGGGGTAAACATTTGATGAAGGTAGTATTTGTTCTAATCATGATATCTTCTTAACGTTTAACCGGTAATTCAGTTGATCGTAAATACGAAAAAGCATTCTAAATGTAAAGGAAGGGCCCGCTGCAGGCTTTTAAAGCACTATGATATACAAATCTGTCTCTTACAGAAAACTTCTTCTGTATTGAATTTGTAAACAATCAAACGATCACTTTGAAGAATGAATTTAGAAGTAGCTCGGAATACAGTTACAGAAGTAAACGCCCCGATGAAGCACAAACGGAAAATCCTGACCTAGTTTCCAAGCCTGCCAAGAGAAAGATGTCAATCTTTTCTGTACAGAAGTACAATAAGTATTTGTTTTTGTCTTCGTTTTTAGCTCTTCCTTCGATACGAAACGATAATTTCTTCTCTACGGCTACTTTCAATTCTATATTTTACCCAAAGTCATTTAAAAAATACAATCTCTCTGATTGGTCAAAATTTTAATGAATATTTTTAATACATGTAGAAAGGTCACCAGCAGATGATCCCGAATGGGGTTACTTCAGATCCTTGTGTAGCGATCTTTGTGAGTGGGTCAAAGGATCCAATTTTAATCAGATTGGGTATCCATGACATTTAACATCCGGTTTGCTAACAATTGTACAAATAGCTTCAACTAGGGGTCAACTTGTCAGTGCTTTCAAATTCCTTTACGGCATAGCTTCATTAGTTCCCCAACAGTAAACCGCACATCACGTTAAATGATGTTCCTAGCTCTTTTTACTATCCATCGTTCGATTCGAACTTAAAAATCGTATTTTCCATTTTTATACAAATAAACGATTTATTTTTGTAAATTTCCAGGTTAATACAGGATTTTTAAAGTTTGTTTAAAAAGTTTCCCGAATGCAAAGCAAAATTTTATTGTAGCTCGATGCTCTGTGACGTCCTCCATCTTCATTTTTTTTGTTTTTTTTTTTTTCCCTTTTTTAATAAAGTGTAAATAAGTTTAAAAGCTGATATCTTTCAAACGGAGTGATTACATTAGCTGATAGCATCTTAAGCAAACAGGAGGACTTAATTCAAACATGTTATTTTTATCCCGTTTCAGCTCTATTTATTACAGGTATGGCTAAAGATACTATGAAGGAAAAATTTGCAAATTACTCAGTTTTCACGTAGATCCGTAACTCTATTTTTGCTGTTCTGAATCTTCCATAATTTTTGTAAATATGAAAATAAATACCAATTATTTAACTCAAACCATTCGAATTTATTGTTTAACGCTTGTCAATTAACAGTGATAATTTCCATTCCTACGTCGATACGATATATTCTGGTGAGCTTGAGATAAAAGATACCACAAGGTCCGACACTTCTGTTTCATACTTGGATATTTTACTTGAAAAAGACACTAATGGTTTTTTAACAACCAAGCTATATGATAAACGTGATGACTTTAACTGTTCTATCGTCAACTTCCCTTATACTTATGCAGCAATATACCTTCATCACCTGCATACGGAGTATATACATCTCAGTTGATTTGATACACAAGAGAATGCTCTACGAATGAATTATTTCTTAAACGAGGTAAAATATTGACAAGTAAGTTGACGAAACAAGAATATCAGCAGTCTCGTTTAAAGTCATTATTTCGTAAGTTCTATGGTCGATACAATGACCTCGTCAGAAAATACAATTTATCATTGAGTCAAATGCTGACTGACGTTTTTCATATCAACTGTTAGTCCATTAGTTATACACTGAATTGACAAAGTATTTTTTCCGTTGTTTTCTGATCGTGACAACGAGCACAAGGCGGGTGTGACCGGTCGGCAGGGGATGCTCACTCCTTCATGGCACCTGATCCCACCTCTGATGTTTCGGAGGTCCGTGTTTGCTCTGCTTTTATTTTGTATATTGTTTAATGGACTTTGAGATTAAATACTGTTCGTTATCTCCATATCCTTCTTGTACTAAATTTGGATATAATATGACGTTAATTTAAAAAAAAACTACAAACTGTTTGAATGACACTTGTATAGAAAAGAACTCTATACGTCTGAAAAGTTCCGTAATAACTTTTTAGGTTTATTTAAGGAATAACTCTTAATCTTGGCCAAATTATTTGAGTATAAACTGGTTTGGGTCAATTTATGCTTTAAAATCCGAGAAACGGATTATAACAAAAAAGTGTAAACTGACCTAAATCAGGTTTAATTTAAATAATTCAGCCAAACATTCTATTTAGTTGCTTTAATTTCAATATCATTAAATAATAGTTTTTGTTATACCTTTAAAAAATTGTTCCTATACAATTCTATACGAAAAAAAAGTCAAACATTTTTAATGTTTTGCTGAGCGGGCATAAAAAAAATCGATGTTGGACCGCTGAGTGAGATGTTGGACCGCTCGGAGAAATGTTGGACCGCTTACGTCACAGAATGGGCGGAGCTTAATCTCATTTTCATTCGTTGGTGTTAAACAGTGACAGACCTGATGTTACAGTACCAAATCAAGTACAAAATACATGTATGTCAAAAAATATAAAATAAAATGAAAGGTATAACAAAACATTTATTGACAGAGTTCTCGGGCAAAATGCGTTTTGTCGGACCCTCGGACCAAACTGTCTGCCTTCGGCCTCAGGCAGACAGTTTGGTTCTTGGGTCCGACAAAACGCATGTTGCCCTCGAACTCATTCAATAAATGTATAGTGTTGAATTGCGTGGCTTTTTATGAGTTCAAATTTGCCGGTCAATAATACAACTATACTAAGGAAGTGATGCGAATCGACGGGAGGTAGTAAATGAAACATTGTCCTACAGTATAGATTCCGTGATTTTTGTTTACATGTTTTAAAAATGAATTACTTTTTGAAGTTAAAGTTACTTTTATTAAATCTGTAATTTTCATAGACCTGGAAATGAGAGGATTGCATGGAAAAAGTTAAATTGGCTGGTTGTCAATTGTGTTAGTACCCATACAAAACCACTTTATACAGAAATAATTTACGTTCCTTTTCGATATTAACCAATGAGAGGCTAGAATATAAACAATATTTAATCATTATTTACGAAAAATTCTCCTGGCTTGTTATTTATTCAAATAGGATTTGGATGGTTAAATACCGTTTGAAGTCTTCTTATATTGAATTACCGGTAAATGGATAAGGCAAAAAAAAAAAACATCAAAATAAGCATTATATGTATATATAAAACATAATGAAAAAAAGGTTGCTATGATTGCTGATGTCATAGCTTATATAGATTTTTGCAGGCATTACTCAGTATTCATTTGCTAAAATAATATTGGCTTTAAAGTGAAAAAAAATCTTACTTTGTAATGACCCATCTTTCACAGTGAATATGTGTTCGTAAACTTGTAGACCTCTCGTTGATTGTATTTCTTTTATTTCTTTAATACCTTTCCCCATGAGGCTGTAAAGAAGTGTAGTTTTGCCAGCTTCACCACATCCAACTAAAATCCCTCTTGCGTGACGTACTGTTGTCTTGTGGGTCCGCATATGTTGCAGAAGACGTTTAGTTTGAATGTCGATGTCTGAATAAGAAATTCCCATGAATTATTGTTCTATATTTCACTATATAACAAGGTATAACTCTACCAGCGAATTAATAATTATACAAAAAGTATTACATAGTTATATTTGCATAAAACATGCCGAATTAACGAACAGTATTCAATATCAATAATCAAAAAACAATACATATTAGAAACAGAGCAGACACGGACCTCCAAAACATCAGAGCTGGAATCAGGTGCCATGAAAGAGTGACCATCCCCTGCCATGCGCTCACACTCACCCTGTGCTCATTGCCATGATCGGGAAGTAACAGAAAATCCGTCGTCAATTTTGTGAATAAATACTGGACTAACATTTAATATGAAAATGTGAGTCACCATTTGACTCAAAAATAAATTGTACTTGCTGACAGGGTCATTGTATCGACCATAGAACTTACGAAATGATGACTTTATCATCTGTTTTATTATCATATATAAACCTGTATGCATTAGCTTCATATTTATCTTCATAAATGCAAATGATAAATAGTTTACCATTAGTTACATAGTCTTTTAATGACAGAGTACGGGATGATACCTTGTAAGTAAATTTCATACCTGGCGAGGTGGAGCCCAGTGAGGTATGAAATTTACTAACCAGGTATCATCCCGAACCCTGTCACTAATAGACTATACCTAACGAATTAACCCCGTTGATGAAACATTTACGTATTTAAATCTGTGGTTTATTGACGTGTTTCCTGCTTCATGCTTCCTCGCGCTTATACTGTGCTTATTATGACGTCACGTTGCGTTTGTTATTTCATACATCGACCGGATATGGATGACAACCAACCGGGTATATATTTACAACTGACCGGGTATAAGTAATTCATCTCCTTCATCTGACAGACTTCAACCAATCGTAAGCTAGGATTTTATGGAAAAATCAGCAAAGGTGGGGTAATTATAATAATGTTTTGAAAAAAATGTATATTGTGGATAAAAAACTATTAAAATTTAGATGAGGTGTAAATGTCAATGAAGAGATTTTAAAGGTCAAATTAAGAGGAATTGAGACAAATGAACATGAAATATGTTGTTTATATGTAGTAAAAAAGAAAGAATGACATATATCGTAAAATTTTAAACCATTTTGTTTACTTTATTTACCTTTTTAAATATCGCTTAAATTAACTTTTATCAATAGAGTAACTTCTCCTTTTTGTTACGTCATTATCAACATCAGAAACGGAAAATATAGATAAATTGATGTAGTTGGAGGGCAACATGCGTTTTTGTCTAACCCAAGAACCAAACTGCCTGAGGCCTTAAGTTTGGTTCGAGGGTCAACAAAATACATTTTCCCAGAGCGTACAATGTCACAATTTTCATATAATTTTATTATGTTGCTGATGGTGTACTATTATTTCATTCTCACCGTATAACCGTTCCAGATAGCTAGTCACAGCAGTCAGACCGAATTTATCAACGTTAGTGGGTTCTGAGCAGGCCATAGAAGTAGGGGTGTGTCCTTTTTAAGAGCAAATGTCGTATTACATGTATATGCGTGGTCCAGTGAAAAATAGCTCTATGCATAAAGCCTAAATGTTTTGTGAGTGTTCGAGAAGCTTTCCTGCGTGGACTGTAAAGTAAAGTTGAGACATTAAGCGGCGGTTCCGAGCTGTGTATACATATAGTGTACGAGTAACGTTATAGGATACTGATGTTACTGCAGCGTTGGAGGTAATCCTACATACAAAACTTTGACGGCTGCTGTGAGTGGACTGTGTCGCAACAATAAAATGAACTCTAACCAACGACTGTATATATGAACAGCAGGAACAATACGGTTACGTTTTGGGTCATATTTATAGAGAGATATGCGGTTACTTGCACGAAACATTTGTCTGATCAGGTTTGACAATAGTTTAATCGGTGTTTCGACACTATTATGATCATTTTGTTTTTAATTAATTTTGGGTTTTTTTTGTATGAGTGTTGTAGATGTACTTGTTGTGTGTGTGCAGATGTTTTATATTTTGTTTCATGCACTAAAAAAAAAACTTTTTGTTCACGTACTCTTTGTTCTTTTTATAATGTTTAGTTACAGCGAGGGATTATCTCCATGCCGTTATCACAGTGTGACACACACAGAAATAAATGTTTTGTTAAACATTATTATTTGAATGTCTTTTCTGACATACATGTGTCTTGTACTACATGTATTTTCCATGATGTAAACCTCAGGTCATTCATTCTTAAACATCAGCAAATGCAAATGGGATTAAGTTTTGCACAGTCTGTGACATAAGCGGTCCAACATCTCACTCAGTAGTCACTTATAGATTTCTTAAGCCCGCTCAGTAAAACATTAAAAATGTTAAAACTTTTTTAGTATAAATTTGTACAGGAACATAAATTAAAAGGATAAGCAATATTAATTAATGTTCAGTGCTCTTATCATAAAAGTGGCAAATTGTAGGGAAAAGAGACGTTGATATACATAAAATTGATCTTTCAGTTAAGAAAAGACTCCACTCCTGAACTTGTTTGAGCCGATCAAGGAAAGTGCGCAAGTTAAAGAATGGTTATTTATCGACGATCTATTTAGATTTTTTCAAGGACGGTGAAAAAGTTAGAATTGGAAATGACACAGCTAATCAGGATTGATGTAGAATCAAGCGACTGCAGATTAGGCACAAAATTGTGTGTTTCCGGTTACCCGACTGACCCTATTTTTAGAAAAATTCCTGACCTTACACTTTTCCCCGAAAATTTACAAGTTTCCGAGACCGTTTCTTTCCCTAACAAAATCGTAATGGTGGGGCAATTGTTGAATGCAATAAGTCTGTGTTCGTTTCTGTTTCATCTCTTTGATATAATCATAAAATCACCCTCTCAAATAATTGATAGAGGGAATTGTAATAAGTGTTTACTGTCAAGCCGTTTTCATAGTAGCTATCCTGAAAATCCCGGACCAAATACCTGAAGAAATCGATGGCAATTTCAATGGAATTTTCTTTCAAATAATATTGTCCACAGACATCGCCACAAAGATTTTAAGATAAGTGATTCTTCATTGAATTTTATACAACATTATAGAAAAAATTATACAGTGGACGACGGCTGTTGACACTTTAAAAAATACGCTTGAATTGGAATGTTGATTTGTGTAACTGCTTCTTGGTATTTTTTTTTAAATCTCAATTTATGATTAATTGATTGTATATTGTTTAATGTCCCTCTCGAAAATTTTTAACTCATATTGAGACGTCACCGTATGCCGGTGAAGGGCTTCAAATTTTGACCTTTACTCGGCACTCAGGGCCATTGAGCAGTGAGGGATCTTTATCGTGCCAACGCCTGCCGCTGACACGGAGCCTCATTTTTAAGGTCTCATCCGAAGGACCCGCAACTTTCACTTCAAAGTGTCAAGCGCATGGCGAAGCAACAGTTACTACCAATTTTAACGACTAGGTCAGTCGCGGCCGAGATACGAAAACTCACGACCTCCCGATCACGAAGCGTGCGCTCTACCTACTGAGCTACCGTGAACGGTAAATATCAATTTATTATGAATGAACTTTACTGGATAAACCTCTGCGATTAATTTAACTGAACTTCAACTGAAAGGTGAGTGAATGGCAGACCCTTCATAAAATATTCAGCTGGCTGAAACGTGTGGGTTCATCCTGTGCTCGAGTTTACACTTTTCCTTTGAAATGAAATTACACGAATTTCCATTACTGTTCTGGATGAGGCATATTCTTGATGCAAATATAAAGACTTATAGTAATTTTGTTTAAGACTGAGTGTCAATGCCAAATAATTTTCCATATTGCTCTCATTTGTTCCATTATACTCACCGTCATTTTCTTTTTTTTGTCAAAACATACGTGATTCCTTTCGGGAGCGATTTATCACCTTCAATATTTGTGTCTTTCTCGATATTTGCTAACTCATTGTTATAGTTAGCACTACATCCATTTAAGAAAACAAAGTCTTGCGTCCTCTGTATTGCTAATTTGAAGTCCCTCCATTCCAATGTAAGCTCTGTATCGATGAAGGTGTTAGATTTTAACTTTTCGCTACTAAAGATCCTAAAGCGCTTTATATCATCTCCGATTTGAATATCTGTATTTCTTGGCTTCTTTCCCCAGCCCCGTGTTGGTTGCAGTTTAGGGCATAGGCTCCGTATAAGTGTGTACAATAAGGACACATCAAATTTATCATAATCAGGAAGCTTGGGCGGACGAAGAAAACAAGTCCTCTGCTGCTCTGGTCGGAGTTTGAATCTTCCGGATGTCAGTTTCGAACTTGTACTGATTGCGGTGTACAAATCTTTTGATTGAACCTGAATTCGCAGAATATCTCTCAAAATTACTTTTATTAAGTCATCAGAGCCAATTCTAAGATTAGCAAATTTCTCTTCATCAGTGGACAACGGTTTGGATGCCATTGAAATAATCTATGGAAACATCTTCATTAATAAGCGTTCATATTCCAGATTAGGATTATATTTTTTTTTCTCTAAAACAATCCTTGGATTCTGAAATAAATGGAAATTGAGCACGATTAAGTTTGTTGCTTCATTCTTAAGAAAGGGGGCTATGTTACAACGCGAAATGTAATAACAAGGTGAAATGTAATAAACCCAGATTATTACATTTTGCGTTATTACATTCTGCGTCGAGATCAACGCAAAATGTAATAACGCAAAATGTAATAAAACAATTATTATATTATTACATTTTGCGTCGAGATTAACACAAAATGTTATAACGTGCTTTTTTCTTGTTACATTTTGCGTTATTTTATTTTTGCACTGAAGACAACGCAAAATGTAATAAAATAACATGCAATAAAACAAAATAGTTTTTGTTTTGGATTGTGTTTAACAAAAAGAATCATTAAATTGATTCAATATATACATGTAACCAACATAGTAAGCACGCTGTAGAAATATTTAGAAGTAAAACAATGAGACCAACGTTAGGGCTTTTAAGGACATAAATACACCTACTTGTATCGTTTTTCTGACTCTGATTTTAGTTATACTGTATTTAATACACTGTACTTAATTATAAAGAATTAAATTACCTTTGATTGGCATATTTTTGATAGTCTTATTAAATTTCTGACCAATAACACATATCTAATTATCAAAGTTTGACCATAGGATCATTAAAAGCTCTTGATATGCATGTTTGGCATGTATACATTGGTTAATAAATTAGAAGTGTATGTGTGTGTCAAGCGAGGAGGGGCAGGGATAGGGTGGGGTGTTTACTTCGTATGTTTATTCCTGTATTACTGTCGACATGAAGAAACAATCCATTTTAATATTGGATAAAAGGATAGAGAATTTTTTTTTTGCTTATCTGCAATGCTGGTGATTTGCATGGAACGGTATGGTATCATTATTGTCAATAAACCCCTTCCCCCTATACATTTGCACCTGCCAGTACAAATTATTAGTTTTTTTTAATCATCGCATTTGTCTATAAAAAAAACAGAAGCACACTGGTCGATACCCCCAACAGCCCCGCCAACAGATGCACGTCTCTGATTTGCAACATCTATGATATGAATACATTTATAAACTGATTTTTAAATACATATAGCTAATTAAATCAATATATTATACAATTTATTAATTGTAAGAAATTGCATATACATTTATCAATTCTTTTTCCTGTTAATTTATGTTCTTTTCATCGGCCACTACACTATTGAAAATTGTACTCAATCTGGCTGACCCAAAAAAATTGTGTTGTTACATTTTTTGTTCTTGCCTTTAGCTCAATGTCGACGCAAAATGTACCAAGGCAAAATGTAATAATCCAAAAATCGTGTTATAACATTTTGCGTAATTACATTTTGCGTTGATCTCTACGCAAAATGTAATTACGCAAAATGTAATAATTCTCAAAAGTGTGTTGTTACATTTTGCGTTATAACATTCTGCGTTAATTTCGACGCAAAATGTAATAACGCAAAATGTTATAATCCAGGTTTATTACATTTTGCGTTTTTATTATATTTTGAGTTGTAACAAGGCTAACTTGAACATTTGTTAGACGATATATCATAACTTCGGTCAGTATAACTTCGCAATTAATTAAAAAAACGCAAACTGCTCCAAGTTATGATATATTGTATAGCATAGGTCATTGTATCGACTACACAACTGACGAAATGATGACTTTAAACAAGACTGATGATATTCTTGTCAATAATTAACTCGTTTTAGAAATTGTTCATACGTAGAGCATGCTGATAATGAAATGAACGTATGGATTCATGATCAGATTTAAAACTGTTAATCCGGTAAGATTATTTTGTTGGTTATTTATCTGTGAATGAAATGTATGGAGATAATGGACATTATTTTCAAGTTCAAAAATCCATTTAACAAAACAAACACAGCAAACACAGACCTCCAAAACGTCAGAGGTGGGGTCAGGTGCCATGGGAGAGTGTCTATCTCCTGCCAATCGGTCACAATCACCGTGTGTTACTTGTGATGATAGGGAAAATCCGACGTTATGAAGTGCGTGAATAATGTACTAATATTTTGTATGGAAAATGCCAGACAGCATTTCAGTAAATGATAATTGTACTTGCTGACATGGTCATTGTATTGACCAAAGATCTCCATTTGGAATAAATGGTTAACTCACCTACTATTGAATCAAAAGTGGGGTAACATGTATTTTAGGCTTTGGCAAAACGAATATCTTTAGAGGTCCAAGCAGTAAATATATAAGCGACGCAGCACTGTTAAGGCCTACTATGAGAAATCAACGGAAAATAGACGTGCTACAATTTTTTTTTTAAATTGAATTCATTTTAATTAAGCTGTTTTGTTATCACAGAACTTTAATACTTATGGAAATAGCATAGTATAACCCACTCTATACTGTATGAGGTTTAGTTCCATCGATGGACAGTCACGTGATGAATGCATAGTTCGTGTACTGAATGTAGGTCATTAACAATTTCAATATCGCAAGGGTATACCTTAGTTGAAATTAAAAATTCAAGCTATTGATTGTTTCTGTATACTTTGTAGTTTCTGAAAAGTGCTGCTACTTTGAATAGAACTCGTGTTTTAATCGTTAAATTTTCAAGTAAATAAGCCAATGTCGAAATATGTTTGACTTTACCAAATATTTTGTGTACTTATAAAATCACGCGTTCGATTTAAAGAAAGCAGCAGCAATTGTCAAGTTAAGGAAAATATCCTTTATCTGTATTCAAAATAAATATTCAGATCTATGCAGTGTATGCCCTTGCGAAAGTACGATTTTATGAGGCATCTCCCTGTAAAATATATGTTATCTGTACATAAAAACAATACATAATTAATAAAATACATTCTCTTGGTTGTTAATTAATAATTGCACTAAACAAAGGTTATTCATTGGTATTTATCGACTATTTAAAACCTGTAAATAATATTCCGTTTGATAAAAAAAAATGCATTTTTCATTGGTAAAAAATTTCCTCAATCTGCCTCACACAGCACATGAAATACGTCATTTTTAGCAATATGACGTAATGTTTAGAAGTTCATCGCGATCAGTGCTTTGTTTAATACCAGCTACATGGGATTTAAGTTTTTTTAATGCGTTGATAAGTTATATTGTTGTTTATTATGATAAAACAGTTAAAAGTTGTAAATTATTTCATTTTCAGGTAGTAGTTGTATTTATTTGGTATCATGTCATCATACATAAAACATATAAACATAATTATACATGATCTTACAAAGATGAAAGCTGGTAATCAAGATTTTATAAATAAATAATTTAACATGACTAGATAGATACCAGGATAACCCATTAAAGCTCGAGAGCTTATTTCCAAAGGGGTCCTATCTTAAATAACTTTAAAAAAAATAAATAACAATACATTGTAATGCATATTCTATCATTACAGCACTATGATACTTTTGGCACAATAATTTTAGCATACACATCTAAATTAGGTTTAAGTATGACAACATTGATATTATCAGTAAAAGATAAAATAGATTTTATAAACTAGTATTGAAACATATCACTTTCATGTTCTAAAATACCTTTTTGTAAGATAAAACTCTTTGCTTGTTTTTTAAAAGTACTCTTTCCTTTTGTACACTTAATAGAGGCTGGTAAAAAATTCCAGTCCTTTATGCCATTATAATTAAAAGTGTCTGTTTGACATGTTTTCACATGAGGTATAAAAAAATCTTCATTAGTGGATGCCCTGGTGCTGCGTGAAGACACAGCTGATCTAAGAGTAATATTTTCTGATAAGTAAGATGGTGCATTGCCATGGTATATATTATAAACATGGTTTAATCTGAGTTGTCTTACCCGATCTTCTACATTCAACAAATTCAATGTACTAAGAACTTTATAGTTTATGGTATGCAAAGGGGATAGATTTAGGATAAATCTCACCATTTTGTTTTGGCATATTAATAATTTCTTTTTAAGGCTATTTGATAAACCTGCATACCATGCACAGCTGGCATAATCTAAGTGACATTGTACAAGAGCAGAGCATAATAGCATTTTACTTCTTATATCTAAAAACGAGCTTGTCTGTATAAAATAAACGCAACCTATTGTTAACTTTTTTAACAATGGACTCAATAATGAATTCTCCACTCAAAAATTGATCAATAAGAATTACTAAGTATTTAACTTTTTCCATAGAATGAATTGTGTGACCATTGCACTCAATGTGAAAATTTTGAGCCTTTGTTAGTTTCTTTCTTGATCCAAATAAAATATATTCAGTTTTTTCCCAGGTGTAGTATAACTTTTTATCAACTAACCAGTTTGAACATTGTTTTAAAACAGTACTAAGTTTTTCTGAAATATAATCTACATTTTTTATGTGAAAATAAAATTGCACTATCATCTGCATATAAAATAAGTTTGCAGTCAGGATCAATACTAGAAGCCATATCATTGAGATAAATTAAAAATAGTAGAGGGTCTAAAATACTGCCTTGAGGTACCCCACATTTCACTACATCTGGGTCAGACATAAAATTTTCTAATTGTACAAATTGCTTTCTATTTGACAAGTAAGATCTAAACCAGTCTGTATTTCTTAATCCAATGGCATTAAGTTTTCTACATAAAATTTCATGATCTACAGTATCAAAAGCCTTTTGAAGGTCGAGCATGACCATACCTGTATACAAACCCTTTGATGTATTTCCTTTTATAAAATCATACAAATGTATCAAACAAGTTTCAGTACAAAAATGTCCTCTAAAACCAGACTGAAATTCATACAAAATTTTATAATGATCTAAAGAATTTAACAAGCTGTGAATGAACAGCTCTCTCTAAAACCTTGGAAACAATACTCAAAATACTAACAAGTCTGTAATTACCAACCTCAAGTGAACTACCTATTTTATACCGAGGTTTGATTCTAGCTATTTTCATATCATCAGGAACAATACCAGAAGTGATCGATAGATTGTCCTTATCCTCCTCAATTTTGTTGGAAAAAATTGAAACAAAAAATTGAAAAAAGGTATTATGAGAAATACATAAAAGTCATATTTTTGTGTGACGTCATAGTAAACTTTTCCCGGATAAATTAGGCCCCCTCCCCTTTTTCAAGCCTTAACAATGCTGCGGAGGTTAAACCGAATGACATGGGCAAATGTCAGGCTACGAGAATGCTAGAGTGTTCTCCCTCGTCCAATTAGAATATGCCGTAAATTGGCAAATCCTGCTTTAAAATTTGCATATCGTATTTATATATTTTTGGCAGATGCGAATTTCTCTATTATACATAATTACATTTTATGAACAAACTAAACATTGATTCTATGGCACAAGTATTTTAAGAAAGAATTGCAGTATATTGATACACGTAACCTAACAACATAAATTAAAAGCTTTTCCAAGGACTTGTTTTAAGGAATCACTGTCTAGTTTTGAGAGTATGCCAGGGCATCAACAATAGTGGGAAACATGGGATAATTTGCATAACGGGCGAAGCCCGTTATGCTTAAATTATCCCATGTTTCCCACTATTGTTGATGTCCCTGACAAACTCTCAAAACTAGACAGTGATTCCTTATATTTCCATTTCACTATGAAATGAAATTGTAGATTTAGACTTTAAAAATGTAGACATAGACTATAATCACACGAGGACTTCCATGCCAATTTCAATAGTCCTCGCCCACTGACATCAAACACATAGGCAGCCGCACGAGATTTACATGCATATTCGGCATCCTTAGCGTCAGACACAGAGACAGATGCGCACGAGATTTGCATGCGTATTAGGCCTCAATAGCTCCTGACCTATCAACCTGCCTAATTTACAGTCCGGCAGAATTATCAAGAAATAAACTCCGAAAACTTTCAAAGAGTTATCACAGAAAAAAAAATTAGAAATGGAAATATCTAGGTTTTAAAAGATAGAAAAAGTATTCATCGGTATTAGTCAAGTGTGCATTAAGGCTCGTTATATGATTTTATATATAGCAATCCAAATAAGCTTGATACAGGGCTGTTGTGTGCAGAGCGGTTTTCCATGGGCGTACTACAGAGCTGCACTACACGTGAGTCATTAAATCTAGTTTTCAATGTAATATTCTCCGTAATAATCAAAACCAGATATCAAGTCTCAGCTGTTTTGGGTACATTGCATGTATCAAAATAGTCTGATTTTTTAGACTTACCAAATTATAGGCCATTCGGGGATAAGATATAACAATTTTGCTATGAAAGTATTAACAGTCAAATTCGGCAGATCATGGATATTCATTAAACCTAGAAATTTTCTTTAGTTCAATTTCAGTTAAAAACACATGAATATGGTCCACATATTGTAGTCCTTTTTTGATTTAATATTTTTTCACACCTTACTTGTTTTTCAAGTCAAATGCATAGAAATACGTATTTGCCATGTAAGGGGTGAATGGTGATCACTGTATAGCTAGATTTGAAGTTTCTATCATTAAAATTGGTGGGGCTTAGGGATGTTTGTCCTTATTTGATTTAAGGAACATTAGACAGGAAAGAAGGTTTAGTGCACGTCGTCCATAAAAGTGACAATATTTTTCTCATCCATGCAAGACAGTGATAGAGGTATTGAAGTCATGCACCAAAAAATGTTTTTCTTGATTTAAAAAAAATATATTAATGCTTATTGTATTATTTTCAAATGCATGCTTGCAATGTTCTTTGTTTGTCCACTATGGCCTCACGCAACTACCCAATCTCATTTGATTTTTAAACAAATGGAACAGTGCACGTAATATCATTCGGCAAAAGCGCCCGTCGCAATCAGATTGTTCGAGCTTCGATTTAAATGTCTTTAAACTTGATTTTAAAGTAATGAAACTCGGAGTTTGTTTGCTACGCATTCTAAGGATTTGGATATCTAAAGGCATTTAGAAAAAAAATCAGTTGTTTCAAATATTTGCTGATTTAGGTTATGCTTAACCCAATTTTTAATTAAAAATATCCACTAGAGTTTAACTATTAACAAAAAAGACCGATATGGTAATATAGTCTAAATTACTCAAAATCGAATAGAAAATAGGGGGTCCGTGATCATCTTACTGATGTACGGGACAATGAAGTTGACCTTTCTGCACCTAAAATTTAACTGTTTGGTTAATTGCTTAAACCTTAATTATATTTTATCAGATGTGTCCATTGCAAAAAATATTACATAAAACATTTCGAATAATATTTATCATTGAAAAAATCTTGCAAGTTAATGCAGGTTAATGCGTATAAATTATTGTGTGGCCGTTTTGCACTAAAAAGTAACATATTTGTGGTTATAAAAAGAGGCAATAAAACATTTTCTTATATCAAGCTTTTTAGGACTTTAGTGCTGATCAGTCATCAAATACTTTAAAATAATGAAAAAAAGTAGGGTCAGTGATGTTTATTTTGAGATATTGGTCAAAATATATGATTTTCAGGTAAAAGATGATGTACAATTTATATTGAATTATTTGACATATCTTCATATTTTGGCAAAGTTTGTTGAAGGATGGTGTAAAACTTAACCTTTATTGAATATTCTTAGCAATATCATAATGGAAAATATTCTCCGAGTAAAAGTACGTGAGGCTACAGTTCCAAGATATTAAATTTATTAAATTGCAGATTTGCAGAATTATCTGCTAAATATCCATCCATCACAATAAATAGCCCCTCACAAATCTTGCTTCTTTATAGCTTTTGGAGCAGTTTTTTGTTGAATGTTAAAACATTAACATTGTTGAAATTAAATATGTTATAAAAATTGAACCTTGATGAATATTTTGTAGTAAGAGGTTCTACAGGAACTTTTCACAAAAGCTGACGAGTGACCTACCTTAAGTGCATTTGTCCTTTTAAGACTTGGTTAAATAATTTTGATAATGATGTTATGGTAATGTATAATATCATATTATGCGTGAAACAAAAGATATTGAAAATGTTCGTGTTTTTAGGGACATCCTTCATAAAAAAAATACTGTTTCAAGACTTAATTTCAAAAGAAAAGTAGTTTTATACCTAATTACAATCGCATACATTTTATGTGAGGGGTTACAGCTTTGTTTTAATTGAGAAATTTTCTATTTGATTCCAGATTTACTAAATATGATGAAAGCATCTAATTCTAAGAAGGCAATAAATAGATGGTATGTTGCAATCCCTATGTATGTTTCATACCTTGATAATAAGCAAATTTCCATTCAGATAATGATTTTCCATCCTGAATAAATTAAGTTCTTTCAAAATTGAAAACAGAAATAATGATATGCAAAGGAACAAAAAAAAAGGACAATGTGCATTACTTTTGGTCTTTTGTGGTGATTCTAAGCCTTTGTATTTTTGTATAATAAGACGTTCACATTAAAAATAAAATGGGAATTATCTTATCAACACGATCTTTAAATGGCCCATTAGGTGTCCTTAACATTTCGGGTAGAATGAATTTAAAAAGACTGATTGATTCAAAACAATTACATATAAGAATCACTCAGGAGAGACAGACAGTCTTGTTGAATAATGCTTACTTTAATGTTGTTTGAATATATTTGGCCATTTAATATTCAAAATGTAAGATGATGCTCTTGACAAACATACAAAAACCAACCATGGAAGCAATTTCTCAATACATTTTTTATTATGAGCCTTCGAGAGTGAAAGGTCATTAATAGAACAGACTTTGTGAAGAACATCCTGCCAGTTTACCGTCTGAAAGAATTTTCAGCAAAACAATTATGCTTAAAAATAGGCTATACACGCATGTCAAACTTAAACATCATTTTTATTTGAGGCAGAATAACTTTCCTTTACTCAGCATAATGAACCCGCCATCAAGGAAAATGTGTAAGAAATACGCAAACAAATTATTTTTATCCTTGTGTGTATGTGTACATCTGTCTATCAATTAATTTCATTGCATTTTTTTTTCACTAACTACTTATTAGCCATATGTTTTGATTCTTTTTGTATGAATTAAATATATGGAGATAACGAAAAGTATTTAATATCAAAAGTCTTTTCAACAATACAAAATAGAAGCAGATAAAAGACCTCCAAAACATAGGAGATTGAATCCTGTGCCATGGAGGAGGGGGTATCCCCTGCTGACCGGTCACACTTACCGTGTGATTCTTGTCATGATCGAGAAATGATGGGAAAATCCGTCATCAATTCAATCATAAATAATAGACTAACAATTAGTATGCAAAACGGCAGTCAGCATTTGACTCAATAATAAGTTGTATTTGCTGACTTAGTATTGTTCGTCAATAATTTACCTCGTTCTAGAAATTGTTTCTACATAGACATTGTTCTTGCGTATGAAATAAACTGAGATATACAGAGATATACATATAACTTCGTATTCAGATGATGGAGGGGTATTGCTGCATATTGAAAAAACGCATAATGCATAACATTCTTACAAATTATTCTTAAGTAAATTTTCAAGAACATTTTAATATATGGAATTGAAATCAATTAATGAAGTATCTTAAAAAACTTTAAAAATTTGCGATTTAAAAGGGAAAGCTTTAGTAGGATTGCTTGAAATTGCATCATGAATGTGGAAGGGCTATTCGATAAATAATGTCATCTGTGCTCGGAAAAATACTTTTTTGAATGATTTAACTTAACTGTTCTCTTTAAATTGAATCATATCTGTAGCATTAAAATCTAATTTCTGTTTGATTAAGTACATATATTTGAGTATGGCCCTTCGTATACTGGAATATGGCAGATCCTATTATTTCCTTTTTCGTTCCAATTTTTTTTTAAGTTTGGAAAAATGAAAAAGGTCAAATAATCAAAGGTCTTGCGAATATCGTTAATGTGACAAAACAATACCTTTCTGTTCATCCCAAAAACTTCTTTTTTTTTGGCCTGTAGGTTTGAGCGCCATCATGAAAAAAATCATTGTAGTGGATTCCTGATTCTGGTTCCCTTTTCTCATAAACCCTTCGATTTTTTGGTAAATAATTGGCTTTCTAGACTCTTCAAGAAATTGAACTGCCTTCCCATGAAGAATTTGAACAACAATAATAGTAATATTTCAAAAAAATTTAACTATATTGCACTTTTGCAATTCTTTGTACGTCTCAGGCATTTGCTGTTTTGTGAAGTTCATCTCATTGTAACTTTGTTTTGAGGGGATTTAAAGCAATAGATTCAATTTTATTATTTGTTTGAATTTCAGAGAAACATGGAAAAGTTCAAATTTTGAATTAAAAAAAATATATTAAGATCTTCTTTACACGTTTTCGTTTTCACTCATTCTTCAAAACATAGAATGGCCTTTGAGTATTAAGCTTTTATACTATCAAATTATTCTTTTAAACTACCCACAAAATGATTATGAAATTTGTTATGTGTCTTTAAGTCTATGAAACATAAGCAGTGATAATTTGTTGAATGAACATTGGTTGTTGTATGTTCTTGTCGCCACGGACGATACCCATGTCCGGAGTCTCGAATAGCTTTTGTTTACTAGCTTCAAACAATAAAACTATTTGAAGAAAAGTGGGCACATAAGCTGTTATCAATTCATTAAAGATTACATTATGAGATAAAGTCAAGCTTAATGTCATATAATTTATATATTTTATGTCATCGAGCTCATGACATTCTGTATTGAACAGCCCTTGTAATATTTATTGTTGCGGTGTAATTTGACAAATGACATCCTTTTTTAGCAAAACAGAGGGTACCTTATTATGTGTTTTGATAATTGCTTTTGTCATAGGTAAAATTACTATATTTTGTAAAATTTTTAGAAAAAAATAATAGTTATTTTATAGATATGTACTTACAGAGATATTCAACTGTCCATGCGATAATATGTCTTTAAAATTAATTTCAGACATGTTTTCAATCCCTTTAAAGTATATGTATAATTGTATTTCGGCTTTATTCAAATTTTCACTACGCCAATAAATCATGTTTAAATTCAGGGATAAAACTTGTCTGTCGGGTATGAGACATGATATCTGCGTCACAATCAAATACACACACACTTCACTTAGTTACCTTATTCAATTATAGAGATATTTTCGGCTTTTACAATTTCTTTTTGTTAAGGTCGCACTAATGGTGATAATATGTATAATTATGCAATTATTATGTTTATGCAATTATTCACACAAAATGTGCGGTCGGCCAGTTATTTTGACTTATCAACTCAATCTCTGTAGACGTCTATGTTGGATTTTGTCGGTTTGATTCATATCATAGTATATTCAAGCAGAATGTAAAAAGGTGAAAAAAGTTTGATACCAACTAGAAGTACTTAGAGCAAAGAGCTCACTAAATGATACCCCAAACTGCCATATAAATAAAGCCGCAGTACCCGCATATTGCTATAGAAAACCCAAAATATTTGTCGGATCAAAAAAATAAAATAGGAGATGCACAATAGCAACATCTGATAAAGATTATGTGAAAGTCTCATCTTATTTCATTCAGTGGCTTGGGAGGATTTGTGGATAAAAGACGGATACCACAAAGCATAATAGATGGACAGACGGACGAACAAAAATACCGATTACTATATACCGTCTCACTTTTCAAGGGGAGGAGGGGGGGGGGGGGGTAAAACCGAACTAGAGCAACGTGTGAATGGTCAGTGAGCCAGGCAGACTCTGTATATACATGGATAAATTAAAAGTGGATTGCCATGTAATCATTTTCAACTTTAGATTGAAAGGACAAGTGCATTTAAGCAATAAGAAATGGGCCCTTTTTATATGCCATTTCATTTTGAATATATAACCAAATCCCTCTGTGGATATTTCTAATTTAAAAGCACGTAAAGCATCACCTAATTCAGCATGGATTTGAAACAATTAAATATTTTAAAATGCCCATGTATACTTTAAATCCTGAAAAATCGTACCGAACCATCATTTATGTAAATCACGGTGAATAGATATTTAAATCGACACTTGAACAATCTGATGGTGGATCAAATTAGGGCGCGTTTGCGGAATGTTATTTCTTGCGCCAAATCTCTTTTAAAAAATGAATGAATTTGTGCATTAATCTGTAGCCATAATGATCAAACTAAGAAATTGGAACTCTTGCATTTGAAAAAAAAATCAATAATAGTTTCATTAAATTTGAAATTAAAAAGGAGTATTTAGGTAGCTTTCAATATTTGTTTTACTGTCTTGCACTAATGTTTAACATGTTTGACACTTTTATGAATGACACTTAAGTCTCTTTATCCATCCTATGTTCTTACAAAGGAATACATACAAATATTTCTAAGCGGCACGACTTTGACTAAATGATACAAAAACCGCCGAAGTTTTACACTGAGCATTTTTGAGGAATGTTTACCAGGGTAGCACTCACGTGACTATGAGTAATTTAAATAATTTATGCAACACGTGGGTTCAACATGGGTCATACAGGTAAAATAGATCGCACTTGTTATAGGAAAAACATTGTACTTTTTGTACATTTTTAATATTTTAAGTACCAACCTAATCGTGTACAAATTTCCTACTTTCACACAAGTTTTATACATGTATTGTGCGTCTTTTGTCATTCACACAACTTTGAACAGTTAGGATCATAGTAAACAAAAGCTTTGAAATGAATAACCTTTCTCAGTTTACTATAGAAAATCACAAATGTCGGCTGACCCCTGCCACATTCTATGGTTTTGTTTGGTTGTATATTCGTGAATTTAAGCGGTAAAAATTGTTGAATCGTACGGTTTAGATATCAATTAATGATTAAGGACGAAAAAGTTTGCTTAATTTAATTGTTTATTTTTTCTTATTTTCCCAGGGCCCATAAGGGCACTCCTTCTTTAGTGTAACAAAAGAAAACTTTATATCTGTTGAATAATAATAAAAAAAAGATTTCAAAATTAATCAGCAAAAGCAGATAAATGATAGTTACTATTACTGAGTCCCAGAATCAGAAGGCAATAAAGTGTCCGCTAAAGCAAATTTTTTTTTTACAATGGATGGTTTACTAGCTGTGTTTCAGGGCATGGATCTCCAGGTTTTACATATGCATGAACATACATAAAATATGTATCATATAAAATATGTATTTCTATCCTCCTCTATGTAATAAAACGTAACAACATTTTTAGCAATGAAAACAAAGTCTGAATGGAATACACTGAAATGTAATTACTAAAAGTACACATGCACTCCAAAGAAATAAATCTAATAATATGGAAGTTTAACACTACATCAGGAATATCTCATTTCTGTTTCTAAAAAAATATGTTAAAAAGAAAAATTCTGGACCATGACTAACGCTACAAGAATCCAACCCTCCTGTAACAGTAATTCACATGAACCTTTTTTTTTTCTTTCAAGAATGTGCACATACGATCAAAAAGTTTTCATCAATTCATGACATTCAACTTCTGATTAAAATTGATGTGTTTCCCTCTTATTTTCTTGAGATTCATAATTTATTTAAAACGTGTACCATAGTAATTCATATGCATGTTATCATATAAATGCAAAATGAAATTAATGCTTACTGGAAATGCGCAGATCATAAAGACGCTTTTGCTGTTTCTGCGCCTGCTGTAGTGATTTCCGTGCAACATCATGGGCTGTGTTCAAAGCATGTTTAAGCTTCTTGATGTATGTTGGGGATATTCAGTGGGTCTCGAATTGTCTCTGGGTCCTTAAAAACTAGTTCAGCCGGTTAGTGTACCTCTCTTCCCAACATCATAAAGTTTGGGGATATTCCTGTGGCTTTGTGTGGGGTGCTTCGGTATGCAGAAAGTAAGAGAGGCAACTGTTCATCCCAAGTGTTCTGCTCTTTGTCGACATAACACCGGATCATTTGCAAAACAGTCCTCTAGAATCGTTCAACCTAACCAAGAGGAAGGATGATAAGGTGTGATCCTTGTTTGAGCAACTCCTTGAAATTTGCACACAGTCCTGAACAGGTCACTTTGGAAATTTTTGCCCTGATCAGTATGGATCTCAAGAGGGGCGCCAAACCTGGCTATGAACTCCTCCACAAGCTTTTTGCTGTTGTATCACTGCACTGGTCTGGGACAGCATACGCCTCCATCCATTTGGTGAACTGGTCAGTTATTACCAGAATGTACTTATTCCCACTTGAACTTGCAGAGAATGGGTCAAGTACATCAATATGCAAACGATCAAGTGGAGCACCATAAATATAGGACTGCATTGCTGCTTTGCTTTTACGAGAAGCTCTTTTTTCCATATCACATGTGGCACAACTTAATACATAGTGCAGGTATCTGCTGTCAGACCATACCAATAGAAGCTGCGTTTTACTCTGTCCAGAGTTCTTTCACCTTGGTGTCCAGAGTATGCTGGATCATGACAACTCTCTATTACTTTCCTCCTGAGTCTGAGTGATTTTGGCACAAACAGTCGAAGTGACCGTGTGCCTGAATCATGCAACCATTCATAGTGGAGTATCCCATTGACCAGACGGAACTGTTGAAGATTGAGGAAATAAGTCTTAGCTGCAGGACCGAGGATTCTTACATCACTGGACTCCGGCTTGTCATGTAACAACCAGTTGGATACTAGTTGCGCTTCTTTGTCCTCAGATTGTGCAGTTTTTAAATCCTACTGTTCCAACCAGTTACAAGAAGCAAGTTCAGAGGGTGTTACTTCCCGAACTGTCAGTGGTACAATATAATCAACATCCTCTGTAAATCTCTCCCACTGCTCTTCAACTCTCTGGCAGTATGCATACCCACCACAAGGAACCGACTTAGAGCAAGAACCAGCACTGTAACAATCACAAGTTGTCCTGTCTATCCGTGATAATGCGTCTGCATTGTCATGAGATTTTCCTGCTCGGTGTTGAATGACAAAAGAATACTGACTCAATTCTTCGAGCCACCGAGCCAGTTGACCTTGAGGTGATTTAAAGCGAAATAACCATGCCAAACTGCTGTGGTCAGTTCTGAGTGGGAATTTTCTGCCTAACAGATAATGCTTGTACTTGTGACAAAAGGCAACAACTGCCAACAATTCTCGTCGAGTGATCATGAAGTAGTACGGCTCCTGTACAGTTTCTAGGCATCTGGAGAAAGAGGTTACCTTTTCAACGCCATCCTGTTCCTGAGAGAGGACCGCTCCAATGCTAAAATTAGAAGCATCTGTATCGAGAATCATTGTACCCTCAGCAAGTGGGTATGCAAGGACTGGAGCTGAAGTAAGTGCAATTTTTAGCTCCTGAAATGCTCCTGAAATATGACCTCCTCTTGGAATAAGCTGCATTTTTTAGGCTTTAACTTAAGTCCAAATTCTCGAAATCGGAGGAACACCTTTCTAAGATTACTAAGGTGCTCATGAAATGTACATCCCGTGATGATTACACCATCTAGGTAGATAAGAAGGATGATCCATTGAACTCCTCTTAATACCAGTTCCATTCCTCGCTGGAAAGTAGAGAGCGCATTGCAGATCCCAAAAGGCATTCCTGTGTATTCAAACAAGCCATGCATTTTCAAATATTCAGCTTCTTCACTCTGGAAACTTAGAGGTGTTCGTCTCGCAGGTTGTCTGATAGGTTTTGCTCCATCTGTGTTTATATGGTGCTTAATTGCAGTAAAAGTGCCAAGATCATAGTCCTCTCTAGAGAAAATATCCTCAAACTCAGTAAGCTGAGAAGTGCCTGTTATTCCGATTTAGTCATATTCTTGGATGATTTCTCTGCCAGCTCTACTAGATGAGCTGGTAGAGTTCCATTTTCAGCTTGTCTACATATCGTTTCTTCAACAGTGACTTCACTTCGATTTGCTGCATCTACACTTACTGCATCAGCATCCTCACTGATTTCTGTCAACTTCCCCAAATGGGTTCCCTTAGCAAGGCCAATTTTCTTATCTCTGACATTTAAAACCCAAACAGATACTTTATCTTTCATATTGACTAAGCAAGATCCAACCAAAACCCCATTAGGAAGATCATCATTACAACTGCCTAAGACAGACAAGAGACCACTTTGGGGTACTTGTACTCTTCCACCAATAATCTTCTCACTTTGAGGGGGTATCCAACAGCTTTCATTGACAATTACAGAGCTGCAAGCTGGGAACTGTTATCGCAGCTCAGGGTTCCATATATTATTTCTTTTCCAATGCGAAGGTGACCTTGACCTGTGAATATAACAGCTTCTAGGGAGTTGAGAATATCCATTCCAATCAAAACAGAATCCCGTATTGGTGCAAAATATACTGGCCATAGGAATGGTTGGCTGCCAATTTGGATTGTCGCAGTGACACCTCCAAATGCAGTCATCTCTGCTCCATCTTCAGCATTCATGAATCGAACTTGCTTGCAGTTACTCGTAACAATCCCCGCCTCTTGGGCAAAGGTAGAATAGAAGTAGTAGCATCCGCACCAGTATCCACAACACCTTTGGTCTGGACATCATTCACAAAGACAGGGTCCACGATTCCCTTCCCAGCTCCATGAAGCCTTGTACACTTGATTTGTTCTGCTGTCTTTGATGTCTCTTCCTTTACTGTTGGCATTTTCTGTTCCTGCAATTTGACTGTTTGGGGTCGAGATTTGCAGTCACTTTTGAAGTGCCCAGTCTGTCCACATCTACTTTGAAAACATCTATTTCTATATCCTTTAGTAAGTGGCCACGTTTCATTCTCTCTTTCTCCTGGTTCTGTTTAAGTTGCGACTCGATTTGCTTAAGACGGTGGTCTAGTTGCTCCATAGTAATATATGTGGGTTTTTGAATCCGCTGCACTCCAAGAATCTCTGCCTCATCATCAGGAGGACCATCATCATCAGAATCATCTGTCCATGTTACCCTCCTAGTCCTTTCTTTCTTCTGGTAGTCATTATCTCGTCCCACAGTGACCCTGTAATTGTGCTCTTGATATGTGACAAGCTCTATCGCTTCATTAAGTGTCTTAGGGTTTTTGTTTAGCACATCATATGCAATCCGGATATTGCGGTATCCTCTTAAGAAAGATTATGCAGCAAGTTGATCTTGCATTTCCAAGTCAGTACCAGGATAAGCTTAGTTAATTAAGCGACGCACTTCTTCACCAAACTTATCATTTGACTCTCCCTTTTGTCGGATCTCAGCCAGTTTCCTGCAAACAGTGGCTGGAGGGTCCTTCCGCCCGAAGCGTTTAGTTAGACTATCACGTATTGAAATGTAGCTGGCTGTTAGTGCTTTAGGCAAGGAGCAGATATACCACATTGCCTTACCCTTCATACTTTTATAAAGGCGGTCTATTTTCTCGGTTTCCGTCCAGTTGTACCGCTCGGCTAGCCTTTCAAATGGAACAAGGAAAACTTCAATTTCTTCCTTGCCTTCGTAAGTCAGGAGTTTAGTTTGTGGACCTCTTGGTGCAGCTTGGTCTAATCCATCTCGGAAGCTAAGTTGATAAGGAGAGGGTCGTTGTCTTTCCCTAGCTTCAATGACAAACAAGGTTTCATCAAATGGTCGGTCTGTTCCCCTTCGGCCTGAGGGGAAGTCGGGTGCATAAGCAGCAAATGAGGGTGGCTGAGACGATGGGGTCTACCACGAAGTCGCATGACCTTGTCGCATGACCTTGTGATCTTGGGGTTGGTGCAACATCCGAAACCTGTGAACTAACTGGCGGATACTGTCCAGTATGCATCAATCCCGAAGCCGCATGTGGCATCGGGGTTGAAGCAAATTGTGGGATTCTCAGAGAATGGCTTATCTCATCCTTTGATTCCTCAAGAAATTTCTGAAACATGGTTTGTTGAATGGCGATCTGTTTTGTTGAAGATTCTTTTATTTCTTACATAGTATGTGCAAAGAATTCTTGATTATCTTGCTGCTGTCTGTCAAAAGAAGAACTGAAATACTCAAGTGTATTATGCAGCCAAACATTGTCTTCCTCATTTTTATTGTCAGTTGCTATTCCTCTGTCACTTTGTGTAAGTCAGTATTCTTCATCATTTCATCATCCGTGTTTTGGGCCTTGTTCGCCATGTTGGAATGAGAGGAATTCTTGTTCATCTACCTCAAGTGTATCACATGGGGTGTAACACTCCCTAATAATGTCAACCACTTCTGGGACAATAGATGGCCTGGGTGTAAACCGTTTGATAGCAACTCAAAGAAGTATCTCTTTTTGCCCCGTCTGCAGTCCCGCAAGTCAGCGTTGAACTTAAGCATGTTTCGACCTAGGCCTTGATTTATCTGTTCAATATGTGTATTGAGGAGATCTACCTTTATCTCAGCTTCTTTGTCCGAGTCAAGGAATACTCTTGGATTCCGATGCCCCTTGATATCGTTGTACAGGGTAACTAAATAAATAGGTATGCCAATAAACTTAATGCGGCAGTTATTACCAAGACTAAAATATTTGGCCCTGTGTAGCTCTTTCACAAGAAGGATATGGAAATAACGAACAGTATTCAATCTCAACGTCCATTAAACAAATATACAAAATAAGAGCAGAGCAAACACGGACCTCCGAAACATCAGAGGTGGGATCAGGTGCCATGGAGGAGTGAGCATCCCCTGCCGACCGGTCACACCCGCCGTGTGCTCGTTGTCATAATCAGGAAATAACGGAAAAAATCCGTGGTCAATTCAGTGTATAAATAATGGACTAACAATTGGTATGAAAAACGTCAGTCAGCATTTCATTCAATGATAAATTGTATTTGCTGACAAGGTCATTGTATCGACCATAGAATTTACGAAATGATGACTTTAAACGAGACTGTTGATATTCTTGTTTCATCAACTTGCTTGTCAATAATTTACCTCGTTTAAGAAATTGTTCATACGTAGAGCATGCTCTTGCGTATCGAATCAACTGAGATATAAATACTCCGTATGCAGGTGATGAAGGTATATTGCTGCATAAGTAAGGGAAGTTGACGATAGAAAAGTTAAAGTCATCACGTTTATCATATAGCTTGGTTGTTAGATTACCATTAGTGTCTTTTTCAAGTAAAATATCCAAGTATGAAGCAGAAGTGTCGGACTCTGTGGTATCTTTTATCTCAAGCTCACCAGGATATATCGTGTCGACGTAGGAATGGAAATTATCATTATTAATTGACAATACGTCGTCGATATATCTAAATGTCGAGTTGAAGGCCACAGCAAGTGTTTTCTTCTTTTCACGCAAAAGATTTTGCATAAATTCTGCTTCATATGAATATAAAAATAAGTCTGCTAATAACGGAGCGCAATTTGTACCCATGGGAATTCCAATAGATTGTTGGAATACCTGGTCTCCAAAAACCACATAGATATTGTCAATCAGAAACTCAAGCATCTTCTTGATGTCAACTTCAGAGTACTTATGTGTGCAATCAGAATCTGTTTTAACAAAATAATTTTTCAAATGACCAATGACGAGGTAAGTAAACTTACGAGTTCCATTTTTGTTGAAGAAGCAGCTGTCAATGATATCAAAAAGCCTGGATTTTAATTTGTCGTGGGGAATTGTTGTGTATAAAGTTGAAAAGTCGTAAGTTTTTATGCTGTTGATTTTTGTAAAGTCTTGTGATTTCAAATTGTCCAAAAGTTCTTTAGAATTTTTAAGTATCCACATCTGATTTACACCACTTCTTGAATATATAGTTGTACAGTACTCTTGAAGTTTTTCCTTCACTACTGTCAATATTTTAGTGAGAAGTAACGAAAGAGGCTTGGTTGAACATTTACTGGAACCTGCAATGTATCTTTGTTTGTAAGGATTCTTATGAAGTTTCGGAATCCAATATATATAAGGTAGTTCAAATTCATTTTGGCTCTGTGGAATATTAAAAGTATTCAAAACTGACAGGTGATTTTGAAGAATTTCTTCCTTAGAAAGAGAAGTATATGTATAAGTAGGATTACCACTTGTAGAATTAAATCCAAGTTCTTCTAGAATGCAATTTATATAATGAGCCTTACAAACGAAGACAATGTTGTTACCTGCTTTGTCGGCAGGAACCAGTACGTACTGATCGTGTAATCTATCTAATTCTTTTTTCACTTCTGGTTTATTGAACACAGAAGGATAGATGGTTTTCATTTTGCCCCTCAATCTTTTAATACGTGACTTTAACATGGATCTGATACATTTAATCCATTCTGACAAGGTGTCAATGTCTTCTTTTTCATACCTAGCCCATCGTCTGGCGTAATTTTCAATAGAATCCATAATATTTATGAAATTCCGACGCCAGTTGAAGGATCGGGGTTCCCTATATTTAGGACCTTTTAAAATAAGTAATCTAAGGTCCTCATTACGAACTATATTTACGTCACCTGTAATAACGTGTCCAGCAGGACTATAGTTATAGGGCGAAGAAGAACATGAACACGAAAGGGGATTATTTTTCAGATAGTCGATATCCAGGCCATGTAAAGTATTTTTGTAATTGAAAAGTTTGGAAGCAATGGTCGATGTATATTTGTAGGAAATACAAGGCGTAGTCTTTAACTTGAAATATGGTGGAATATAAGACTGGACCCTTTTGTGATTAAGAATATTACTAATATTTACCGCGTCAATTCCTTTATTGGCATATTGAAGTTTAAGGAAAAGACGGATTGTTTTAGCTGCATTTTCTTCCGTGAAACGTGCGGGTTTAAAAAGCCTATGATGTGCAATATCCATAATCACAGAACCGAGCCTATATTCAGGTGTCGAGGAATCTAAATTTGGATGTTCCTTGGTCTTTTCAAGAAGACTATTTAAAAGTTTCAAAGGGACAGAGTAAAGTTTGGTTCGAATATGATGTAGACCTAACTGTTGATTTACATAAGGTAGTAATGAATCAAAAGAGACGTCGTGTATTGCAGGTTTATTGTACGAACGATGTCCATGACTACGCTTACGTCTCTGAGTATTGTTAAAAAGTCCCATCACATTTACATTATTACACTGTGGGCTTGTTAGATTTCCTACACTATCGACATTGTCATTACATCCATAGGGAAAGGCTGTCCCTAGTTTCCTAATCCAAACTTCTTCACGTTGTCTACGGAAAGGTGTACTCAACGATGGACTATTTGTGTGGTGATAAATCTTTTCCAGAATTCTAACTTTCATTGATAAAATAGAATGATCAGGTGAATTAAAATGTTTATATAAAAGCTGCTGACCACCATGATTTATTTGAAATCGATGACCTGATATTCTTTTGTTAAGCGATCCCTTGGTTTCACCGACATAAATAAGTCCACACAGATTACATTCTATTCCATAGACAACATTAGAAGATTTGCAGTTCAGATTTTCCCAAGTTTTGGTATAGAAGCTCTGTCCAGTAAGATTACTGGTGAAAGAAGTGTCAGTTATCAAAATGTCACAGGTTTTACAGTTTCGCACAGAACATTTTGAAACCGAAGACATTGGATCGGAAAAGGAATCATCCAATATATTTGTAATAGAAACTTTACACTCTTTCAATTTGGTATATGATGTATTGGTTTTATACCAAAACTGGGAATCTGAAGACTGTACATATGACATATGTTTTTGTGTGGTGATAAATCTTTTCCAGAATTCTAACTTCCATTGATAAAATAGAATGATCAGGTGAATTACAAACAACAAATGGTACTGTATCAGTCACCTTACCACAAATGTTTATATATTTTCCTTGTTTTTCTGTTATGTCACAAGTTCCACCCCTAAAGTAGACTGCTACTGGCTTGTGTCCTTTAGTAAGATGAGGGAAATCTTGTATCAATAGGTCTACCAGCTCCTTGGTCGTTGCCCCCTTCTTATACAGGAAGATTTTGGCAAGGATGTGTCCTGTCTTATCTGCTCCAATCGAATGCCTTTACTGTCGGAGACCAAAACTGCTCTGCTTCGTGCCTCTTCCTAATGGTCGTGACTCTAGGAAATGCACCAAATCCTTTTCTGACCGCTACAATAAACTTTGTTCGCAGTGAACAATGAAAATTATTTGATGTCCAAAGTGATCGCAGTGAGCACCAAAGGCATGCAAATTTGCTGACAGTAATTTTATTTGATTAATTTTTCCCCCTTAATTTGATTACTTATATTAATTTACTAATTCTCCTCAAAATAAATGAATTTTATTTTTAGCACACGGCGGGTGTGACCGGTAGGCAGGGGACGCTCACTCCTCAGTGGCACCTGATCCCACCTCTGATGTTTCGGAGGTCCGTGTTTGCTCTGATCTTGTTTTGTATATTGTTTAATGGACATTGAGATTGAATACTGTTCGTTATCTCCATATCCTTCATTTTATTTAAACAAATATTCATGAATTTACTTGTTATTTACTCGAAAACTCTAATTATGAATCCTTTTATTTTTTTTTTTCCAAAAATTTGATGCGAGTATTGTTGTTTAATTTGTAAACACCCTGTACCTCTAGAACTTTAATTCTATAAATAAATTACATCAACAAACATTCAATTTGCGCGATAAATTCAATCAAAATTAACACCTGTTAAACATTGAATTAAAGAAACAAGATCTTTCTGAACACGGCAGTGTTTAGTTACTGAGTACCTCAAGATATTCCCAATCGGTACCCCCATACATTTTGCCGTGAAACACGTGCGCTTCGCTGTGACAACCTGTAAACCGTCAAAGTAAACAAAAATCCGTCCTAATGTGGAACAATCCTGGACGAATCCCACTTATGTGACAACAGTTGTAGTGCTTTAAGCTGTCGGCACCACAAATATCGCCAATATATAGCGAATAAACAACAAACGCGAGCTGGCCACAAAATGTACTTGTATTCTGTGTACAGTATAGCCCGCGTAATGTCACGGGAGATTACCCAAAAAACAACACTGAAAAAATAGAAAATAAAAGACGTCTATAAAACTAGTCCAATTTCACCACAATACAAATGCATGTAAAACTGGGCCATGCGCACAAATATTCTGCCCATTCAATATTTGTTTTGGAATATCACCTCTTGTAAAGCAATGTTGAATGTTTCTATGCTGGGGAGCATAATTAACATGGTTATACCGAGAGGAGGGCTGATATGTATGTGCAGCAATATAAAAAAAATAAATTAATCGTAATCAATAGTTTAAAATAACGGTTTTTGGTGTTCTTGATATTGAATTATTATTCTGACAAACAGTAGATGTAATATTTCAAATACAGTTAAATTCAATTTAATTTCAAGAAAAGTTTTTCAAATGCAATTTTTCTATAATGTCAGAGTTTTACGGGTAACGAGACTTTTAGACACTTTACGTCCAGGCTTCAATGAAGGATGTGGAGATAACGAACAGAATTCAATATCAAAGTCCATAAAACAATACGAAATAGGAGCAGAGCAAACAGAGACCTCCGAAACATCAGAGGTGGAATTAGGTGCCATATAGGAATGAGCATCCCCTGCTGACCGGTCACAGCTACCATGTGCTCCTTGTCATAATCAGGAAATAACGGAAAAATCCGATGTCAATTCAGTGCATAAATAATGGACTAACAATTAGTATGAAAAACGTCAGTCAGGATTTGACTCAAATCCGTTGTCGATTCATTGCATACATATTTATTTTAGATTAACACTTGGTATAAAAAAAAAGTCAGACATCATTCGACTCAATGATAAATTGTATTTACTTACAGGGTTATTGTATCGACAACAACACTTGCAAAATCATGACTTTAAACTAGTCTGCTAATATTCTTTTTCATCAACTTGCTTGTTAGTGAATTTCCTCGTTTTAGAAATTGTTCATACGCAGAGAATGATGAAGGTGTATTGCTGCATAAGTAAGGGAAGTTGACGATAAAAAAGTTAATGTCATCAAGTTTAACATATAGTTTGGATGTTAGATTACCATTAACATTTTAGTGTCTTGTATATCTAACAAGAGGTAATGCAACATGTCCTTTTGTTATCTTTCACGCTCACATTCTGCTTAAACTATTTTTTTTAATAAAATCATCCTTATCTTCCTCTATTAAGTTTTTGGGTGTAATAAATCTTATCCAAATACTTCTTTCCAGTGAAAATTTCCAATCGTTGGCAAATATCTTATATCAGCAACAAGATAATATCACATTCTGTCTGAGGGATGGAAGGTGAGCTTACATGTGCAGGCAAACTGAACCTGAACCATATTCTCTCGACATAATTGAACAAACGTTTCTGATCAAAGTGTATGCTAGTGAAATATCAATATTCTGATAAAAAAAAATGAATCGAGTAAAATGTGCTCTTGCTCTGAATGAATTCTTTAAAAGAACTGTGAGAATGTTTTTCAATTTAATGGAAACACAGCTTGATAATAACTATCTTTCAAAGGCCAGTTTATTCAGTGCAGAATGACTTACATTCACTTTTCGATAAATGGACCAATTCAATATATATAAAACATGAATAAAATAATTGTCTCAAAAAACAAAATGAAACTCATAATTCGGTAGAGGACATATCAATGAACTTGAAAAAAAAGATGTGTCCACAAATCTGGCTTCGTTAAATTTTTCCATTGATTTTGATATAACATTGATTTTCAGGCAAGGTTACGGAAGTTAATGCTTGAACAAGCCTTATTATTTTGTAAATAACGCTGAATTTGACCAATTTTTTGTTTCTGATGTCAGTATAGAACGCTAAAAATACGATTCATGAAGTGTAACATGAATCTTAAATTCAATTAAAATTTCGGTAAAAATAAAGATACGGAAGTTACATGTAACGTAACGGAAGTTAATTTCCCGGCTATACAAGTTAAAATTCTCAGTGATAGTTAAAATCAAAGCTCGTTTTCGAATATTAGACAAAAGTTTGAAGTATTTCACTCATAATATAATAATAAAAAGTCTTGTATACCTTTAATTTAATACAAAAACTTTTCTGAAATACCGTTACGGAAGTTAAATTTTTAAGAAAGACAACTGTTTTTCTGTAATTCATTTTTTGGTTGAATATTTAATCGTCTAAAAAGCTGACTCGCTACTAGAATCAAAGATACAAGGTTCCTTTGTCACTTTCAGATAAGTTTCATTTCTTTTTGAAATTTGCATTCTGATCGTGATATTATAACAAATGATTACGGGAGTTAACCGATTTTTAGCGACAAACAATGATTTCGCATCAAAGAAAACCCATGCATATCTATGCGAGAAGTTGTTTGATTTTCATTTTAAATAAAACAAAAAACCTTTTCATTCATTGTAATCTGTTTGGAACTCTTTTACGGCTGAGAAATCCACCCTCAAATTGTAAATAAATGAAGCGACATGAAAGTTTGAAGTTGAATTCGTTTTTCAACATTACATTACTGTAGACATTACTGTAGACGTACTTTTATCCACTTATATTATTCCGCGGAATCTCAATTTCTGTTTAATCCGCGGGTAGAAAATTACACTTTCTTAGACTGTCACTAAATGCCTCACATTAATGCCTTACATTAATATTAATTACGCTTGGACAAATTTCCGCGGAAAATCTGTAACCGCGTACATAGCGTAAATTAATACCATGCGTAAAAAAGTACTTCTATCAAAACTTTAACTGCATATAATGCATTCCAAAATCAAAACATTTTTTTTCTGTTTCAAGCATTTTGCCCTCAAGTATTGACAAACCTCCCCAAAAAACAGAATTTTATACGATACTTATTAGAAAGATGGTGAAAATGCAGATATTTCTAGTATATAGGCAATCTTGAGTCAGAACCGCCTGATTTGAAAACACTTAGAAGGAAGATGGACAATGCATATGTATATAAAACGATTGCAAGACTTTACAGGGCAAATTTCCACCAAAAACAATAACTGATACAGCATTTAAGACTTGAATCATAATTAATATCTAGCAAAAATACACAGTGTAAATTTCCTCCCTTAAATGTCATTGATACAGTTTATCAGCAAATCAAAGTTGAAGCAAAAACACTCATGATATGTGATATTTTACGTGGGTAAATTTCCTCCTAAATGAAATTTGATACTGTATTGATATATTCGAACATCTTAATAACCTACAGTCGAGGTTAATTTCCTCTAAAAATGACATTGAAGCAGTTCATATACAGAAATTCAAAGCTAAAGAAAAACTCGTGATGATAGCAGGACTTTACGGGGTAAATTTTCCAAAGAAAATAAATGAAACAATATTCACAACTCTTCGAAAGAGCGAATATTACAATTTGAAAATAGCCGAACATTGCAAAGTTAATTTGCTCTCAAAATGACAATGAAGCAAAAGCAACTATTCTAATAGCAAGATTTTATGGTGTAAGTCCCCCCCACCAAAAAAATCACTAATACATCATTATTCATGATTTTCGAACATTTCGAAGATAGCATCAATCCAAAGAGTAAATTTCCTCTCCAAACATGATACTGGCGCCGCTCATAAAGTATTTCAAAGTAAAAACATCCATCTTCAAATAGTATGATTTTACGGTGTAAATTTCTCCCCGAAATATCACTGATACAGAATTTATGACTTGAAACATCTTAAAGAAAGCAAAATTCTACAGGGTAAATTTTCTCTCAAAGACACCTTGATACAGTTAACACAAAGTAATCAAAAGCTGAAGAACACTGATGATATTGAAACTTTTCGGGGTAAATTTTCTCCCAAAGAAAATTATTGAAACAGTATTAATAACTTGCAACATCTTAAGAACCCACAGAGTAAATTTCCTCTCAAAAATGACATTGACGTAGTTCATGTACAGTTATTTAAAGCTAAAGCAAAAAAACTTGATGCAGGACGATGATTTTACATGGTAAATTTCCCCTCAAGAAAATCACTTATACAGTATTTATGTCTAGCAATATTGTAAGAGATGCAGAGTAAATTTCCTCTCAAAAATGACATTGATACAGTTTATACACACGTAATTCAAAACAAAAGCAACCACGCTAATTAAAACAAGACTTTACAGGGTTAAGAAATTAAATAAACATTATTCACTTCTCTTAGAAAAGCAAACATAACTTATGAAAAAAGTAGATTTCTACAGAGTTAATTTCATCGCAGAAAATCACTATGAGGCAAACACTACCATCTAACAAGGAAGGCATTACGGGGTAAATGTGCACCAAAAACAAAATAAATTTCTTATATATGCAGTTTCAATTATTCAAAAACACATTAAAGATAACCAATCTAGAGAGTAAAAGTTAACATACACTAAGTTTTTCTTAAGTCGTACATCTAAATTATGTTTTGATCATACTATATAGAACACACGATAGGAATTCACAATCACAGAGTAAGACTTTCATATACCTCTACAGGACAAATAAAGTAGGAAATAAAAAAGTGCTTTTTTTAAAGAGTAATATACATAATAATGGGACCTAAAATACAGAGTTTGACAAATTCAACGGAATACGTAAAGCATGGGAATTGAACTTTTTAAGATTATGAACTGTAACACAAAAAATAAAACAACAAAAAAGTGAACAATGAAATATATTTAGAATATAATAGCAAGCCAAAGAAACAGGAAACAGGAATACATGTATTTTGTGGTGTAGAAAATATATACAAAACTACTTTAACGAATGACGATGGAATAAATACAATACCCAAAGCGCATATCTCCCATAATTATTTCATTAACTCCTTCCAGAGTAACACTCATCCAACCTCCTGAATTTAATCAAAATCAGGTTATAAATCTCTATACAAACAGGAGGCTTATGGGCCAAATCGCTCATCTGAGTAACCTACACTAGAATTTTTAGAATCTTCTCTTCCCCAGGATGCTTCCACATAAGTTTCAATTTTTAAAATCCTGTTGTTCTTGAGAAGAAGATTTTAATTTTTTCCATATACTTCAATGTAAAACTTGGATTCCCTATCATGGTCCCGTCCAACCCCTGGGGTCATAATTTGAACTCTCTAAAATCTACGATACCCCAGGATGATTCCACATAACTTTTAGTTTTTCAGTCCAAATGGTTCTTTAGAAGATTTTTAAAGTTTTTTTTTCCGGTGTTAAACTTTGATTCCCTATTGTGGCCACAATCTACCTCCGGGGAGTCATGGTTTTAATAATTCAGAATTTACACTACCCCAAAATGCCTTATAAGTTTCAGCTTTTCTGGTCCAGTGGTTTTTGAGAATAAGATTTTAAAATCTTTTCCTATATCTATTTCTGAGTAAATCTTGGATACTCTATTGTGGGCCTGCCCTATCCCCTTTGGTCATAATTTGAACTATTCAAAATATACACTACTCCCGGATGCTTTCACAAACGTTTCATTGTACTCCTATTTTGTTTTGTTTTATGGTCTTTGATATTAAATACTGCTCGTTATCTCCATATCCTTCTTTCAGCTTTTCCGGCCCAGTGGTTCTTGAAATGGGGACTTGGCGTTTTATTTTTACAAATTAAATTTCCCTTAACTCAAGGATGCCTTGTAATAGGATTGGTTAAAATTGGCTTGGTGGTTCTTGAGAAGAAGTTGAAAATTTGAAAAAAAAATTACAGATGGAGTGACAACTAGACGGATGACGGACAAAGAGTAATCAGAAAAGCTTGTTTGAGCTTCTAGCTGAGATGAGCAAAAAATCTCTCTGTCCTTCTCTGTCGTGTAATTTTAGAATCTTACTCATTCTAAACATATTCTTTTAGAAACCAGTTGTTCGCGTTCAATATCAAAAGGTCAATAAATAATCTATTTCAAAGAATGTAATCAATTTAATTATATGTAGGTATAAAGTATTTTTAAATGCTGGTAACAAATGATCAGACAAAAATAGTTACATGCTACATAAATATGTCATCAAAACTAGATTGGAGTACACAATTTTGCTCTAGAAATCTATACTCCGCGATAATATAAATATTAATATTCTTCTCGGTTAAGAGTATAACAAACAATATGTCCTGTTTACACCTCCTCGCTAGTAAGCTACTTTCATTTCTCAGAATCTCTGGAATGTTTGTGATGTATAAAAATATAATTTTGATGTGTCAAAGATGTTTCAATGTTGATAAGTTGGTTTTGATTATTAGTGTTTTCCCTCAAAATGTTCTTTATATTAATTACAGATATCTGTTACTCCATTTCATTTAGTTTGGCAGTTTCATTATATATGTGACGTGTTAATCCAAATGAAATTTTAGTTCTACTTCCAAATCTGTGCAGTTAATATATAGAAACAATAATTTTCATTACATCTATAAATTTTTAAATGTGTCCTAATTAGAAAAAATCATTCCGAGAACACAATATTTTCAAACACCTGACATATATTAACATACATAGGAAGTACATGTTTGATCACATTCATTTTAAATCAGCGGGTCTCAGCTATCTCATTTGTAATTTGATAACAATCAGGATACTTCACAGGATTCTGCATATTTCATACCACCAGGACTTTTCATCTGGAATTAGAAAATAACAAGACAAAATAAACTTTTTTATGTATCAAATAAGCAATAAAAATTAGAATTTTGAACTCAAGAGTTTGATAATAATAAATTGTCAAATCCCATTCGGATAATAAATTTCATTTGAAAAAAAAAATTAATGCAATTGATGATTATTATGCGAATCTTAGATTATCAATTAAAACATAAATGTAAACTTCTATAAATAACTTCTATGTAAATCACTTCTGTTAAATTCATTGCAATTCTACAACTCTCTCGATACTAGAGAGAAACGACTGGTAATTTTCATAATTGTTCCAATTTTTTTTTTTTACAATTTTTAATAAATTTAAAAAAATCAGTGATTGTTCTTAGTCAATGTGCATTTTCTTCCTTTTTTGATGCTCTTACAAGACCCAATTGCTTTTAACATATACTAAACAAAAAAACTTATTGTTACCTCTTTTCTCAGACGCCGCATTTGCCGCCATTTCGTTCATTTTTGACTCTATTGATTGAATACCATCTTTCATGTAACGCATATGTGACTCTATTGAATGCACTTTCTCAAGGATTTCTTTGTTTTGCTCACACGTGGCTTTAATTTCCTTTATAATTGCCTCTTGTCTATCTTCTCCCAAGGAAAGTTTTTTAACATCATCAAGCTCATTCAAGTAGCTTTTTCCAGTATATGTTTCAAGTCTCTTGCAGATATCAGAGATGATTGACCAGTTTTCATCAAATTCTTCTTGTGAGGCTGAGGCTGAACTCACGTAACCGTACACTTCATTTCGAATCAGCCGAATCCTCTCCACATCATCACCCACAGTTATCTCTCTTGCTGCTGGTAGGGTATTCAGACCCCACTGTTTCGTGGGTTTAGGAATTGTTGGGCAATAGTTTCTTAAAAGCATATACAAAAGTGTGATATCAAACCTCTGATATCCGAACGTTTTGGCATCATCCAAAATTTTCTTTTGTTCAGGATTTGGACCTTTGACACCTTTTGGTAGTTTTGTTGATATCACTTTTCCATAAATATGTGTTGAGGGAATTTCTTTTTCTAAAATGTCTCTGAGGGCCTGTGTTAATACATCGATTATCGCCATTCCAAGTTTTGCAAATCTGGCACGATCCGTAAGACTTCTTTGTGATGTTCCTAGATACTTGAGTAAAACATTCTGAAAAAAATCATTGTTCATTAGAGGACTATTTCTCTCTTAAACGAGTTTGCTTTGCTAATTATGTCAAGCTTTTTTTTATCACAGCATAAAACATTTACAACATTAACTCAGACAGATAATTTATTATCATAACTAAAACAAAATTAATGATTTTGGACTTTAATCTAACAGAAAACTGTATTCTGTGGTAGTGAATGGGACTAGCAGGAGACGGATATCTATTTCCTCCCTAGAATTTTTTCACATATATGGATACGCCAAAACTCGCTGGTTGAGAGCTGCAAATATGTTCTTAACTTGGCACCCCTGGCAATTGACAAATTGTGGATCTTTTTCGGGCCAATACCTTCTGCGACACAGGACCTTTGTTTAAACAGTCTATCCAAAAGACCGGTTTCAACGTCCAACAATTGGAATGGCACCCGCGACGTAAGGATCATAATATCAACAATCAAAACAAGAGACACCTAATCCCACCTGTGCTTTTTGAAGGCATGTGTTCGCAAGTGAGTTAAGGCTAAATATGTATATTTTATGCAAATAAGCTAATGAAAATTCATAATTTGTATATTTTATGTATAGAGAAGGTTCAAATTGATTTTCTGATACATACTCAGTACCCACAGTTTATTAATGCAAGTGCACATTATGACGTCATATTATGACGTCATTGTTCTCTCCCATTCAAGGTATAAAAACATATAAACAAAATCACGTCGGCGCAAGGGCTTATCCTATCTAATTTGAAATAAACAATTTATAATATTAAGGTGAATATTCTTAAAATTAATAAAATTGCTGCACAAATCCAATGCACTTTCTCAATTGATAAAAAAATTAGGAAACTTACCCCGGACAGTGAATTTTTACCCTGTTAAAACTTAAAACTGCACTAATAGTAAGTAACCAATGGCACTGCCGACATTTGTGCAGCAATAATTTAAATCCTTGGAATATTCTGCGTCTTTTGATACCTTTTTTCCGTAAAACAAAGTAAGGTATGCCCTTGCGCCGAAGCGATTTTGTTGATGTTTCTTTTAAACTTGTGTAGTACAGGTCGATGACGTCATAATATGACGTCATAATGTGTACTGGCTATCGCATATCGTGGATACCAAGAATGTATTAGAAAACAAGTATTAGCATTTTCTGGGTGGTAGGTAGAGCAATTATGGAATTTAATTAGATATTTTGTATAGAAATTTCCATATGTAGCCTTAACTCACATGCGTTTGCTTTGGTCTTATTTTGGATTGTTTATTTGAATCTTTTTTAGTTCTAGATTACTGTTCGTTATCTCTATATAATTCACTGACATAAATGACCTATTTCATAATATTCCGGTATAGAAATAACAAAAAAAAATGTACGGACCTCTTTCCAGAAATAAAGAGTCCATTGTGCATCTATTTCATGTTTATCCACAATGGGACAGTTGCATTGATCTCCAAACAAATCATTTTCTGGAATAAATGTTAAATCTTCTATACTACAGAAACGATTTAGACATTTGTAGCCTTTTACGAAGGTCTTCTTCTCATGAAATGTCTTCGTCAATTCTTTTAAGGCAATTTCAATTGTTTTTCCAATTTCACAGGAAACCTTAGGATTCAGATTCTTGATTCGCAAGACTTGAATCTGGATGATGTTTTCGATTATACCTACGATAACTGTATGATTTTTGGTTTCAAAAATCGCCGCTGTGTGATACAGGCATTGACTGTTGTCCTTATCGAACTGCACATTCCACTTCAGGAAACTCATGCAATATGCGATAAGCCTGTAGTACACAAACATGGCAAAGGAAGTGAACCGAAAACACAGAATGGACGACTTCTCCCATGTTTTTTTAAAGACGTCGTGTGTGAAAGGCTTTTGATTCATGCAGGGGACATACCAAGAGGATTCTCTTTCTATGCTGACTAACATAAGTAATCTCTCCATGTATGACATAAGTGCTGCCTTGTGTTCTATATATGATGACTCGTCTTGCCATAGAGCATCTACCAATGAATTTGGCAGGTTTCCCGTGGCATTAAAACGGTTCCAATCTTCAATGTATCTTCGTTTGCAGTCCCTGTTGATGTGTTCCTTGTCTGCAATAAGTTTACTGAATGCATCAGAAAACCATTGTATCCCAAGAATTGCATGTGATCTCAGTTCTTCTTCCTTAAAAAAGATCAACATGCCATGTGCATGGAAAAAATACAGAAAATCCAATATTTCTTGACTTTTCAATTGATATTCTTCAGGAAGTTTCTTATTCTCTCTGTTGATGTCACTAATTGACAAGATAGGCTTTTCCGTTGTTTGTAAGAGATGTTCAAGAAGAGCCCAAGATGAGAGAACTTCTATCTTTGTATTTATTTTTTTCGAGACTACTTCAGCAATTGATTTTTTAAGACTCTGCAGAACATGTCTCCCTTCTTCATTCATCTCAATTAGTCCTAATGCAAAGTCCCTGTCATAAAGCCTGGTCTTATCTTCAGGTGGTACTAACGTCCAGAGACTCTCCCAGAAAGATTCCTTCTCCTAGTGTGAAAACAAATTCATAATTTCAAAAATTTCTAATTGTACAAAAAGTAAATTAAAAGCAAAGTAAAAATGTGTTAACAGTCAAATTCATGGAAAAAGAGACAAAAAACGTAAACAATTGAATTATTGAATAACTAAGCCTTGTAAGGCGAACAATGATTAGTCGAACTATACTGATTGAGTCAAGAAATACCTCCTCAAAATGCTTTTTAGCAGCAATGCAATATCCGAGTCAAAGAGTATTTTTTGAAATATTGAAAACTGTATGATTGTATTTTTAAACGGTTTAATGACTAACATCAAGCAGATTTTACTCAAATTAATAAAGTCTAACTCACACATTTATAAAATAAAAAAATGTAAATAGAAGATCCTTTATCGTATGGTACTGTATTTAGTGCAATATATTAAAAAGGTTTACAGCAGTCTAATAATAACGAGTCTGTCACACAATCTATGTCACATACCTCTGATGTCTTCCCTTCCGTATGTGTTGCCACCACAAGAACCTGTGAAGAGGGACCACTAAATGATTTAATGGAGTCAAGCCAGCAGTCTAGATAATCTAGGTACAAAAAATAATATTTACTGTTAGTAATTTTCATTAATATATGTTAACATGTCAATATATCAATACGACGTACAAGAATTCAATTTTTTCATTGTCAGAGGAACTAACAAAAGATCAATGGACTAAAAGAAATATCCTAATGAAATAGAAATCACTCATTTAAATCTTCATTTAAATATTATAAGCAGGGTTCTCCATTGTTTGAAATTTTACTGTGTTGTGGAGTTTACGAGAAGAACTAAAATTTCGCGGTATTTTCGTTATCAAATTCACAGCTGAATCACTATTTTTTCCCGAATCACCATTTTTTTAAAATTCTTTTTTTAATCAATAATTCGTTACACAAATGTATGGTTGAAAATATTGATACATGTAAAAGTAAAAAAAAAATAATTTCTTCATTACTCCATCTTACTTACCCTTTTTTTTGAAGTAAATTTCCTGTGATTTTTTGTCAATTTTGTGATCCAGTTATCGAATTAGAAGAAAATACCTTTAGAATAGCGGTTCTATAGAAGAGACATATTTAGATATTTTTAACTAATATTACAATGTCTTTATAATGCAACTACCAATTAACTGTTACATGGAAGTGTGAAAAAAATTATTGGTTTTTTTTCCTTCATGCAAAAAGTCTGGCGAGTTTCAAGAAAATTATTGATTATGCAGGTTGAAGCTCTAATTAAGTGCTCTACCTTTCAGAATTGAAAGACAGTAGTATTCAATTTGTTTCAATAAACTTTCAATTAGAGAGAAACTATTTGTTTGGATTTTCTGATTATCTCAAATCTAATGTGTAGGCAAAATTTTTTACTGTGTTGCACGTCTAAAATTGAAACCGTTACCTTGTCGGAAGAAATTATACTGTGTCGGGACTAGCTGTAGAACAGTAGCGTTATTGTTATATATTATCTGCTGATCTTAATGCTAAACATCCCGTAGTGCAAAAAATGTGCAATTTACGGCACAAGAATATTTGAGCACTGTTAGAAATAATTCCTCCACTTTACAGCATTGGTCAATCAACTAATTTTCACTCCCTTATTCTAGACACATTTTTTAAAAAACCTGAATATTTTATCCGCCTTCCAAATCTTTATTGTCGTCTCTATAGGCGATAATTTAACTTGATTTTAATTGTCTGTTTGATTGAACAAAATTCAAATCAAGAGCTTTTATCGCTTGTAGACACGACTATCAAGTTTTGGAAGGTGGAAAAAATCTACAGATTGGTTAAATAATCTGTCTAGAACTAGGGAGTTATCTCCATATATTTTATTTAAAGACACTTTTGAATATTTGATTTCAAAATTCATTGAAATACGGATGTAGTACCTCGCTAGTGTTTGAAATGGTTCTGGATGCTTGCTTACTCTTCCATGGCACCTGATCCCATTTCTGATGTTTCGGGGGTCCATGTTTGCTATGCTCCTATTTTGTATTGTTTTATGGACTTTGGTATTGAATACTATTCGTTCTCTTTACATTCTTCACTAGTATGTCTCAGATTTGCTGGAATATAAAACTACTCTTTTCTTTGAAAAAGTATATTTTTTCTTGCGGGGGATGCCCGCTATGCAATGCATTTTTTGTTTATAATGAGTCTAACTATTTCGAATAAATTTTTCTTTCCTATTTGGTTTAACACGACCTAATGATTCGCCTAAACCTGAATCTTGAAAAGGTATGCTTGTAAATGGAATGAATAAGATGGAGATAACATCCTGAGTAAATAACCAAAAAAAATAATTACCAAACCAGAAGTCTCTGATGAGACCGTAGCTCTACTGATTGTATGCATTGAAAGTTTGCAATAGACAGTAATAAATATAATCATATATCTTATTGTAGTCTACGTGTGCGCAAAATTATATTGAAACCATTAACTGTAGAATGAGTAACGTTTTTAAAATATTTCAAAGAAATTTCTAGTTGTAGTAACCATGAAAACACCCTTCAAGTAAATAAAAAAAACTGATGCACTTAATTTTTTTTTCTTTTAGAGTAGTCTACTTGTGTGCATAGTATTTTATATTGATTTCACACTAAAACTGTTAGAGGAGTGGCATTTTAAAGGAATTTCACATAAATTTCTATCTTAAGTAACCATTGCAATAACTTTCAAGAAAAAAAAGTCTACGCACTAAATTACGCATCTTACTGTACTTTACTTGTATGCTTAGGTATACAGAAATCACGAAAAACAGTAGGAGGTGTATCGTTTTAAATGGAATTTCACAGAAATATCTAATTTTTAGTAACAATGCACTGAACCATGAATCCAACTGTAATGTACTTTTATGGAAAGTTATACTGAAATCAGACTAAATTTGCAGGATAAGTAGCTTATTGAAAATTGTTTACAGACAGATGGACGGACACCTTACTATCGCTTAAACTCTTCTTGTCTCTGACCGGTAGAGCTTAGAATCATACGACTTCGGTTCCACAGATTTCAATATATAGAGCTAAGCGTTCTCTCCGAGCCCATCAAAAGGAAATAAATTAATTATGAACAAATAGCGAACAGTATTTAATCTCAAAGTCCATAAGACAATACAAAACAAGAGCAGAGCAAACACGGACCTCCAAAACATCAGAAGTGGGATTATGTGCCATGGAAGAGTGAACATCCACTGCTGACCGGTCACATCCGCCGTGTGCTCGTTGTCATGATCAGAAAATAATAGAAAAATCCGTCGGTCAGTTCAGTGTTTAAATAATGGACTAACAATTGGTATGAAAAACGTCAGTCAGCATATGACTCAACGATAAATTGTATTTTCTGACAAGGTCATTGTATCGAGAATAGAACTTACGAAATGACGACTTTTAACGAGACTACTGATATTCTTGTTTCATCAATTTGCTTGTCAATAATTTACCTCGTTTTAGAAATTGTTACCTAGTGCATGAGGTATTTTGCATTTTTTTTTTAAATTGAAACCAAACCTTTGTATGTCCACTTAGAGAAGACAGAGCCCTGACGCTCATCTGCTTCGCTATTAACGACATCTTTGAAAACTTTACTCATGTCCATTACCAGAATGTAAAAGGCTTCGGATCTTATGTAGATCTGATGACATGCATAGTAAGCAAATTGTCCAGCAAAATAAATCATACTGACACTTGTTTCATTTTCTTTTGCATCCAGTATTTCTCTCATTTCAGCTTGTGTCAGTTGTAGATCAACTGTTTCAATTTTATTCCGAGCAAATGCACTGTTTGGGCTATTCATTGATTTATTTTCATCCCTTTGTTCCATCGTTTGAAGTGCAGACATTGGAATCCTGATCAGTCGCTTATTTAAGGCATCATCTTCGAGTGCTGCAATGTATCAATTGCATTAAACAACACGCACAAAAAGCAAAGAAATGAGATTTCAAAAGTATATATCAAAATAAAGTATTTAACAGTGAATTTATAATTCTTCAAAACAGTTGTGTTATGACGGTAATGTGAAATAACTAATTATAACAGTAATTAAGTTCAAAGTCCATTTCATTAATACAAATTGAAAGCGGAGCAATCACAGACATTCAAGAACATTGGAGGTGAGTCATCTAGCATTAGCACTTCCTGTTAACCGGTTACAATTTTTCCTTGTCATAGAGGTGTTTTGCCAATCGTCTTCGGTTACAAGAACGTACCTGGGAGTATTTGTTTTCATGGGTATTACATTCACACTCGTTGAAATATCAAAAAAATCCTGTCCAACTCGTGAAATAATTTCCGAAATCAGCTACAAAACATTGAATATCCTCTATTTATACACTGAATCGATGACGATTTTTACCGTTATTTCCCGATCATGACAAGGAGCACACGGCGGGTGTGACCGGTCGGCAGGGGATGCTCACTTCTCCATGGTACCTGGTCCCACCTCTGATGTTTCGGAGGTCCGTGCTTGTTCTGCTCTTATTTTGTATTGTTTTATGGACATAGATATTGAATACTGTTCGTTATCTCCATATCCTTCATGTGTAAAAAGTTGAAAAGTCGAAAGTTTTAGAGCTAATGATTTTTGTAAAAAATTTTAATGTCATCTATTTTAAGATATTCTTTAAGATGCAATTTGACATCAAATTAAATTCAATATGAAAGTTAATTTCGAAATAATAATGATGAATTTAAAATTAACACCATCTCCCCTCAAATAAACTGCAATTTATATGCAAATTATACCTTTAACAGATTCCTACAGGACAATGGTGAAAGAAAACAAGAGGCCCATGGGCCACATCGCTCACCTGAGCACTGTGGCTAGGAAAAAGTAGAAAATTGGTTTATTATTGAAAAGTTTAAATCAAAAAGTACTCCCATGATCAATCATGGCTTTCCTATCCTTTTAAGAAGATGCTTCTTAAAGAATTTGCATATGTCTATGTAAAACTTTGATCGGCCATTGTGGTCCTGCCCTACCCTCAGGGTCATGATTTGAACAAACTTGTTTCTACACTACCTGAGGTTGCTTCATTATAAATATGATCAATTATGGCTTTGCTATTCTTTAGGAGAAGATTTTTAAAGAATTTTCCTATATATTTCTATGTAAAACCTTGGTCGGCCATTGTGGCCCCGTCCTACCCCCGGGGGTCATGATTTGAACAAACTTAAATCTACACTATCGGAGGATGTTTCCCCATAAGTTTCATCTTTCCTGGCTCAGTGGTTCTTGAGAAGAAGATTTTTAAAACATGTCACCAAATTTTCATTAAATCCCAATTATCTCCCCTTGAATAAGGGCGTGGCTCTTCATTTCAACAAACTTTCTTTCACCCAAGGATGCTTTGTGGCAAGTTTGGTTGAAATTGGCTCAGCGGTTCTTGAGAAGAAGTCAAAAATGTAAAAAGTTTACAGACAGAGAGACAGATGGACGCTGGACAAAATGTGATCAGAGTAGCTCTGTAACACAATGAGCGTATAAATAATAATTTTAATTGATATATTAATTTGTACAGTACATTTGTCTATGTTTAAATGTTGTGTTATGAATTATAATTGATACTATCAGTGTGTAGTGCGACGGACAATAATATCTTAATTACGAACTTGTTTACAAACTCTGGGAGATAGAATACAATAACAGAGCGTCTTCATTTGACGGACAATTAGTTTTTACGATGTGTTGTTCTCGAGCATTGACACTTCCAATCACACTTTGTGCAGAGCTGCAGCCATCTAATTAACTGAAGAATGCGCAAGATGCATAATGTTAATGTAAACAGAGGACATTGCCGTATCTTATAAGGAGATGGGAGACAGAGCTTCAGTGAGGGGCGGACAATATTGATATTAATGAAGTGACACTCTAACTAACTAATTGCTATTACCAAATATGCGAACCCTATGATGCAGCTTCTTGTACAAAAGATCCGCGCACTGAGTATCAATAGCTTTTACGATCCTAGCTCCGAGATGAACTATGAGAGCTTTTAACATCCTAGCTCCGAGACGGACCATGAGAGCCTGTACGAACTTGGCTATGAGATCTTTGTGACACAATGACTAAGTGAGCTTTTACCATCTTGGCTCGGAGATCTTTGTAATTGAACTTTCCATGTACCATTGTTTGTTTAACCTTTGCTGTGACTTTATAATAAAACTATGAACTTACAAAAGTCTTCTTAATCCAAACACATTGGCTAATTGTGTTATATACCGGATTAATTGGTGCCCGTGACCAGGACAAGAACGGGAAGTCTCACAACGCTGAAAAGTGAAAAGAAACCCAAGACTACTGTAAGTAACTGTTTTATTATACCTTGATTTTACGGTATGGACAACCAAGACATGGGGAACGGTTTCGACTTAGGGGGTGCCTTTATGACCTTGTCGACTGTAATAGAAACTAAATTTGATGGTCTTGATTCAACAGTTAAAGGTTTATCAAATGCAATTGGTACAAATGGGATTTCAAATATAATAACACCGTATGAGGGGGATCCTAGCAAATTTAAAGATTGGGTAAAATCAATTGAAAAGTACTCTTTCATGAACAATCTATCAGATGAAAAAGTCAAAATTGTGGCTTATGGTTCTAGCCGTGGGGCGGTTTCAGACTTTATTCAACGAATTCTCACGAATAACCCAGGGGGGACCTGGAATGCTTTGAAAAATGAATTATCCACAAGATTTGCTGAAGTAACTGATTCTCAACATGCGTTCATGTTATTACGAAAAGTTCACCAAAAACCCGAAGAAAATGTTCAGATTTTCGCTGAAAGATTATTGTCATTGGCCGAAGAAGCATATAAAGGTCTCGAAGGGGGACCTTCAGTTGAACGTCAATTGATTGGAATATTTGTTGATGGTTTATTACAAGACAGATTGAAATTCAAGGTCATGCGTGAAAACCCTGCAACTTTGCAAGCAGCTATAAACTGTGCTATGGCTGAACAAAACCTGTATAAGCGATTCGAACTCAGGTCGGGTACTAAACAGACCCATATACCCATGGAGGTCGACCATTATAGATCTAAACGCCCTTCAAAAACAACACCAAAGAGAAAAAGTATTTATTCAGTTGACAGAGCAACAAGTTATCAGAGTGTTGAATGTTGGAATTGTGGAAAGAAAGGACACATAAAACGAAATTGTAGAAATCAAACTAAAGATCAGTTAAACGAGTAAACTCCTTCCAAAATAGGGCCATTGTAAGGAGTAAACATTTGCATGAATCAAAGAATAAAATTGAAAATAAAAACATTCCACATTTCAAAATTAATATTGCAGGAAATCCAAATTCTTGTATTATTAAGATTAACGGTCAGAAATTTCGCGCACTTATTGATTCTGGTGCGGAAGTCTCTTTGATTCATTCAAAAGTTTTTAGGTCCTTTCACAACATTCCACAATTATCTTAAGAAAGAGTCAATTTACAATCTGTAAATGGTGATAACTAAATAAAAATAACTAAAATGAATTCATATCCTTTGCCGTTGATCGATGACATCTTAGCTACTTTAGGGAATGCTAAGTATTTTTCAAGCTTAGACCTTAAATCCGGTTATTGGCAAGTTGCTATGGATGAAGCCGACAAAGAAAAAACAGCTTTTACTTGTCACAGAGGTTTATTTGAATTCAATGTAATGCCATTTGGGTTATGTAATGCTCCACAAATCTTTTCACAATTAATGAGCGAGGTTCTTCAAGGTTATGAACACTATGCTACCGCTTATCTTGACGATGTGTTGATCTATTCTGCAACATATGAAGATCACATAAAACATATTCAGAATGTGTTTGATAGGCTTAGGCAACATGGACTGAAATTAAAACTGAAAAAATGCAGTTTTCTGAAAAATGAAACAAAATATCTAGGTTTTGTAATTGATAAAAACGGAATTAAACCAGACGAAGATAAAGTTAAAGCGATTCGGCATGTGCCTGTACCAAACTGTGTTAAAGACGTGAGAAGTTTTCTAGGGATGTGTAGCTATTACAGAAGGTTCATACCAAACTTTTCAAAAATAGCCGAACCACTAATTGACTTAACAAAAAAGTATGCAAAATTCAAATGGAATGAAATGTCTCAAAGAGCGTTTGATTACTTAAAAGAAAGTTTAACCGTGGTTCCGTTGTTAGCCTATCCAGATTTAAACAAGGAATACATTTTGTATACGGATGCTTCTGACAAAGCAATAGGGGCGTGCTTGGTTCAAGAAACAGATGAACACGATGACGTCATTCATGGGGTTAAAAATGAAAAGCCAATTTATTATTTGTCAAACAAACTGAGCGATACTCAGACGAGATGGTCAACGGTAGAAAAAGAAGCATACGCAATTCATTACGCGTTACAAAAACTAGACCATTACTTACACAATGCAAAGTTTGTGATAAAAACAGATCATAAGCCGTTGAAATACTTATTGGAAGCGCCAATGAAAAACAAAAAGATACAACTTTGGGCTTTGAGTATAGCTGGTTACAATTGTAAAATAGAGTATATCGCAGGAACAGAAAATACGTGCGCAGATTTATTGTCGAGATTGCCAGACGATCCTGAAATGAATAAAGAGGAAAACGAGAAATTTGTTGACCCTGATGTAAATGATAAAACATTTGAAATAAATTTCTTGGATTCAAATTCCTTTGATCCTAAACAATACGCTAGTTGCGAACTTGAAAGACCAGATCTACCTTTCAAAAATGACCTTGAAATTTTAAATGAAGAAAATATTGACATGATCAAAGAACAAATCAAAGATCCAGAAATATTAAAAATCAAAGATACCATCTTACAATGAAGAGCCGATAAAACAATGTTAAGTAAATACATGCTAATAGATGATGTTGTGTATTTCCTAACAAATTTGGATCATGATCCTATCGTACGCTTGTATGTTCCTAAACACTACAGGGATGGTGTCATTAAACAATACCATGACGATATTGGACATATGGGAATAGACAAAACATTTGACTCTATTAGACAAAAGTATTACTGGCCAAACTTGTACCAAGAAGTTTACAGTTATGTAACAAATTGTGTTACGTGTTCTATGAGGTCCTTAAAGAAGTCAAAACCACCACTTCAAGAGACAGACATACCTCCATATCCATTTGCAAAAATTGGGTTAGATTTGTCGGGCCCATATCCTCGGTCTTTATCAGGGAACAAATATATAGTGGGGTTTGTTGATCTATTCAGTGGATGGCCTGAGGCTTTCGCTGTGCCAGATAAAACAGCAGAGACAATTGCTCATTTGATTTTAGAAGAAATCTTATTAGACCGAGATATGGGGCGCCTTTGCAAATTGTCACGGACAATGGGACAGAAAATGAAAACAAAATTGTCAGAGAAACATTACAAGAACTGAACATCTCACACGTTACTACATCATATTACCATCCACAAAGTAACGCAAAAGTTGAACGATTCCATCGTACAATGCATGATGTTTTGTCCAAGAAATTACAAGATAATCTGACGACATGGGACATACATCTCAATCAGACATTAGCTGCAGTTCGTTTTCACATCAATGAATCGTCCAAGTTCTCACCCTTTTTCTTACTGTACAACAGGGATGTTGTTTTACCCATCGATAGAATTTTGAAACCTAGACGTAAGTACATGGGTAAAGACCTACATAAAATAGCGCTTCAGGAACAATATAATACCTTTACGCGCTTTCATAGATTAATGAAAAAAGCAAGACAACAACAAATGAAATATGTAAATGAAAACGTTGTACACAAAGAAAGAAAAGTGGGAGATCCAGTTTATTATAAAAACAATAAAAAGCAAATTAAATACAAAGTAATTGGAAACCCTTTTTATCGCGTTATTGAACAAACTACGCCAGTGACATTCAAAATTAAAAATCAGTTGGACGGTCGAGTCGTGAAAACACATAAAGAACTCTTGCGATTGGCAAAAGTAGATTGGGAAATTCCGAAAGGGGGAGATGGTAGACCTATAAGAAATGCAGCATATGCAATACCTCCTGAAAGTGACGAAACAGACGAAGAGAACAAGAATATTAATGACAATGTACCTGACACTGATGACCCCAATGTCGAAACACCATTAGCTGATAAATTTAGAAAGGAAAGAGACGATTGGTCTGATGAGGACGATATACCTTTATGGGAGTTGTCCAAGCGCCTGAAACGAAAACAGACGAACACTGAGCAAGACATGGATTCTGAAGAAATAGATGATACCAATGACACTGAGACTGAACATGAGACAGATTTTAATGAAATGGACATAAATGAATGTTACATGCCAAAGTCTCGGAGAACGAAAATACAACGGTCTAAATTGTCGAATCATGAAAAAACCGTGAAAACGTTGAAAGCCGCTCTTAAATTAGTACTCTAGTCTTTCATTTCATGATTCAGAAGGGTAAATAATCAGATCAATTCATTGGATAACACTAGTGCTACAGTAAGTAGCGTGTCTGCGTATGACATACCGGAATATGGTTTTCCGAACTAGTAATTTTTAGACTGTTTAAATAGGTTTAATCTTGAAGTTTGATGTTGAAAATTATGAATGTTCTAGGATTACGCTAAGTAATGTGTCTGAGTATGACATTTTTAGATGATGAAATCTAACCTAGAATAAAATTGAGACTTGATGAAAATGATTACATGGTTGTTTTCTTTCTGTGAAGCCTCTCTGTGACTAATCTAATCATTTCTGGTATTAAAGTACAATACCTTTTGAGTGACATACATCGCTATTTGTGATTTTAAGTTGACTCTATGTTCAAACATCTTAAAGCAATTTTTTTTTGTTCAACAATTTAAGGTGACCTTCCTGATTCCACATTTCCAAGATTCTCTTTATGAATTGAAAAAAAAGAGATAAATAAACTATGAGAATATACAAATTATTCCCGTAACTAAAAATGGTTGACTGACAAGGGTATATACATTCTCCTGGGGATAATAAGTTCCATTATTATGGGGGTAAATGTGTTCTATATTTAAATATTGGAATGAAAGGTCAAGGTCAAAAGTGTATTGGTTGTCCAGAAAGATAAGATCTAGGTATAATATTTCAGCCAATTATTCAAAGTCGAGGGTGACCAAGTATCTAGAAGGCAGAGAGACTGAACCTAACAAAGCTCCATCTGCACCTGTAATGAGCGTGGAGATTGCTGAAAATAACCAGAAAACAGTTTTGCAGACCACAAGATCACTATACCCATTATGGTTCTTGAGAAGCAGAGACAAAATATTCTGATGCTGATGATGAACAGCGACGAAGATCAACACCATGTATTCAAGTCTCGGACTGACCAGTTACAATTAAGCAGAAAGCTTTAATTAACTCTGTTGCAGATTACAACATTGTGTTTTTACATTTGCTGTGATGCATGAACTTTTATTACTACTATACGATCACAAACATTATGACAATGTGTCATATCTGGGATGTCACCGAGTAAAAGGGACATTCATCATTATCCAGTGGATGTCACCGAGTTTAAGGGGCATTCATCATATCCAGAAGATTTCATCTACCCAAGAGATGTCACCGAATTGGAGGGATATTCAACCCATTCTACGAGATCTCACCGTAATGAAGAAATGATGGTCAAGTGGATGTCGCCATTTTTCAAGGGACATTCGTTATAATTTGATCAACAATTCGGGACATTCTTATTGGACATCTGTGTGTTGTGTGTTATGGACATTTTAAAGTGAATAATTCATAGACATTTTTAACTCATTGTGTTAGTGTGTTTTATTTAATAAAACATTGGACAATGTTTCCTCCGGTTTGGGGAGGAATGTAACACAATGAGCGTATAAATAATAATTTTAATTGATATATTAATTTGTACAGTACATTTGTCTATGTTTAAATGTTGTGTTATGAATTATAATTGATACTATCAGTGTGTAGTGCGACGGACAATAATATCTTAATTACTAACTTGTTTACAAACTGTGGGAGATAGAATACAATAACAGAGCGTCTTCATTTGACGGACAATTAGTTTTTACGATAAGTTGTTCTTGAGCATTGACACTTCCAATCACACTTTGTGCAGAGCTGCAGCCATCTAATTAACTGAAGAATGTGCAAGATGCATAATGTTAATGTAAACAGAGGACATTTCCGTATCCTATAAGGAGATGGGAGACAGAGCTTCAGTGAGGGGCGGACAATATAAATATTAATGAAGTGACACTCTAACTAACTAATTGCCATTACCAAATATGTGAATCCTATTATGCAGCTTCTTGTACAAAAGGTGTGCGCACTGAGTATCAATAGCTTTTACGATCCTAGCTCCGAGATGAACTACGGAGAGCTTTTACCATCCTAGCTCCGAGACGAACCATGAGAGCTTTTACGAACTTAGCTCTGAGACCTATATGTGATGCAATGGCTATGTGAGCTTTCACCATCTTGGCTCCGAGAAATTTATAATTGAACTCTTCATGTACCATTGTTTGTTTAACCTTTGCTGTGACTTTATAATAAAACTATGAACTTACAAAAGTCTTCTTAATCCAAACACATTGGCTAATTGTGTTTTAGCTCACTTCAGCCTTCGGCTTAGATGAGCTAAATATTAACGATGAAAAATATTTTCTTGCAAGTTTATCCTTTAACACGAGATGAAAATATAAAATGCTTTTAAAAAGGCATAAGGAACTGTTGAATGTCGTACCCAACAGGGAATTTGCATGACTCACATTTTTTGATTATGTAATAAACAACTCTCTTTGCCCTAGTGCTGTCGCAGTTTGAAAAAGATTGTTTAAAATTAAATACAATATGAAATTTACATTCAAAATAATTATGATGAATTTCAAATTAATATTTTTAGCGCTTCCCAGAACTTTTAGTATCTTGGTTCAACAGTTAAGTTTAATGCCAAAAAAAATTAGCTAGCATTATCTGGAATTTAATTATGGACTGCAAAGTCAAATTAATTATAAAATGAAATAGCTGTTTCATTAAACTTTGAAGTTTATCAGCTTCATTAAACCTTGAAGTTTATGAGCTCCATACCACATTTAACAATAAAATATGGAATGTTTAATACTGCAGTTTTCCTACAAGATAAGTTTTTAAAATTCGTTTTTTCATCTTTTACCTCACATATAATTTTAAAAATCATCTTAAAAATAAATCTCCATATCTGACAGAAAAAAAAATGTTAATTAACATAACGTCCGGCTACAAGTTTAATTTGTTTATAAAAATAGATGAATAAATAAAATTTATAATAGATCTTACCAATCATTTTTTTATCTTTTACAAGAAATATGTGTTCATAGACTTGAAGTCCCCTAGTTGATTTTATTTCCTTTATTTCTTCAAGACTCTTCCCCAGAAGTCTGTATAAAAGTGTCGTTTTTCCAGCTCCAGCACATCCCACAACGATTCCTCGTGCATGACGAACTGTTGTAGTTCCTTGTTTCATATATGCCATAAATTTTTGTGGGAGGATTGTTTCTAACGATGACATAACTTTGTTCAAAATATCTGATAGGTTATGACCTATATGTTCACCACTAGAAAGGCACGTAGAACAGACAGGAATGTCACAATTTTCACAGTGGAGTTCACAATGTTTTTGGTGTGGTTTAGACATTTAGGGAGTATATGAGAAGTTATTGTTCTGTATTTGTATGGGACAACGTTGTGTCTTTTTGAAGAATCAGACAAATGCTCCCCTACACAGGCTATACACAGATTAATCTGACAAAGTTCACAATGGGATTTCACTACAGCTCTCTGACACAAGTCACAGAGAGGGAGAACTTCAAAAGGATCCATGATACACAGACTGTAAAGAAAATTAAACAAGACGTGTTTGTGAAACGCTATGTGCCTGGCGGCAACAAAGTTGGAAAACGCATATTAAGCATATAAGTTTAAAGCGAGGTCACAAGGTAATTGACCTTGAAGTCATTTGAGAGAACACAATAAGTGTAGTATGCATACCAATGTGAAGTATCTATCTGCAAAAGTTCAAAAGTCCGAAAAAGCATATTTTGGAAAGACAGCCAAACAGACAGGATAAAAAAATATGTATGCCCCTTTACTATCGATCAAGGTGCATAGAAGAAAAAATGAAACACAGAAACACATACCCTCACACACCCTTGTGCAACAACAGTATTTTTCAGCACACGATGTTATACACATGTAAGTCACTATACTATATATGACAAGATAATATCTGTTATTCTATTGGATTAGGAAATAGGGTTTTTAAATATGAATATTCAAACAACGAAGAAATAATTCACTACATTACAATTGTGATCACGTGATTTCTCTCAAACACACACCGGAAGTTGACAATTCACTACATGGCTTTACCAGGACAAACATGGGACACTCAATACATAAACACTCATATAAGACAACCCCTTAGGGATCCGGGTTTAAGTAGGTCCTCAGTACCCCCTTGCTTGTCATAAAGGCCACTAAATGGGGCAGTCCTTCGGATGAGACCGTATAAACCGAGGCCCCGTGTCACAGCAGGTGTGGCACGATAAAGATCCCTCCCTGCTCAAAGTGCCGAGCATAGGCCTAAATTTTGAAGCCCTTCACCGGCAATGGTGACGTCTCCACATCAGTGAAATATTCTGGAGAGGGACGTTAAACAGTATACAATCAATTAATCAATCTCATATAATACATTATACAAGAAAATCACTACATTCAGCTATTTTTGAATGTCTCTCACGTAAAAACAAATTTTTTAGCAGTAGACAAGAAGGGCTAAGAATACTTTTGGCACCAGTTTGGGTAGTCTTTCTTATGATGCAACTGTTGATCAATAAAACATCTTCTTATCCATGCCATACAATGAGTATTGATTCTAAGTTATGGGATAAACAGAGGTCACAGGAAGGTCAGAAACTATGTCAATTTCCGAATTTTCTCGTTGTATGCAAATTTTCTTCGATTTAGCGCCACATTACGTTTCTCAAAAACATAGACCTCATAATTTCAGAACTCTAGAGTTTATATATTCCATACTTATATTAACATTTCCAATGCTTTTTTCCAATATAGAATTACAAATAGTTAATGTACATTTCTTCATAAATGAATTGTTTCATCGATAGGCGAGGGAAAAAAACAAGAGCCCCATGGGCCACATTGCTCACATGAGTAATTTGGGTGATGCAGTTCTTATTCAGATTCCCCGTCTTGCTTTACCTATCATGCCCACTACCCCCTTCCCTTTCATGATTTTAAAACTATAAAATCTACACAATTCCAGGATGCTTCCACATAGGTTTCAGTTTCCCTGGCTCAGTGGTTCATAAGAAGAAGATTTCTAAAGATTTTTTCTATATATTTCTATGTAAAACTTGGAATCTCTATTTTTGCCCTGTCCTACCTCCAGGGGTCATAATATTAACAATGTAATATCTACGCTACCCTAGGATGCTTCTACATAAGTTTCAGCTTTCCTAGCTCAGTGGTTCTTGAGAAGATTTTAAAGATTTGTTCTATATATTTCTATGTAAAACTTGGATTCCCTATTGTGGCCCCACCCTATCAGCGGGGGTCATGATTTTAACAATTTAATATCTACACTACCTAAGGATGCTTCAACATGTTTCAGCTCTCCTGGACCAGTGGTTCTTGAGAAGAAGATTTTTTAGTGACCCCTTCCTATTTTTGTCTTTTCTTTATTATCTCCCTTGTAAGGGATCTTGGCCCTTCATTTTAATAATGTAAACTCCCCTTCACTCACGGATGATTTGTACTGAGTTTGGTTAAAATTGGCCCATTGGTTCTTGAGAAGAGGTCGAAAAGTTTACAGACGGACGGACAGACGGACGAATGACGGACAAAATGTGATCAAAAAAGCTCACTAGAGCCCTAGGCTCAGGTGAGCTAAAAACACGTACAAGGTGGGAGAAATAGAGACAAGAAACGGGGCTTGTAGCACGTGAATTGGCAGATTTGAGGGTATGTAAACATAACAAGCGAAAAACATTTTGATGCAATCGTCAAGAATGGGCTGCAAACCAAAGAAATAGATTCTGTCATGAAACAATTAGAAATGAATTCTTATATCTATCTGTTAATATCTCCTTTATATATTAAACACTTGAAGGCGACATTCTGGAATTTTCTTCAGTACAAAGTATATTGCATTATAATTTAATTTTGATTATATTCTAGTCTCTCATTGGTTGATTTCCAAAAAGGAACACAAGAATAAAACGTAATAACCTGGTTTGGTATGGGGACACACCCCCTTGACAACCAGCTGATTCATCTGTATAGATCTATGCAATCCCACATTTCCAGTTCATGGAATTACATGGAAAATTCTACATTTAATAAATGTACTTTTAATTTCAAACAGTAGCTCGCTCTTACCTTGTGTAAACAAACATCATTGCTGCTAGATCTGTATATCAGTTATTACATCGCCTTGCAATTGTTTCAAATCACTTCCATTACTAGGGATGTATTATTGAGCGGCTAATTTGAACTCATAAAAAGCAGCACACCTTTACATCCACAGTTGTTTAATTATTTTAAAATTAAATTATAAGGAATGACTCTAATTCTTGGCCAAATTATTCGATTATAACCTGGTTTGGGTCAGTTTACGCTTTTTTATAAAACATAAACTGACCCAAACCAGGTTATAATCGAATAATTTGGCCAAGAATTAGAGTCATTCCTAAAGTATTAGCAACTTACCAGGTCCCCTCCAAAGACTATTTCTACCTACATAGCTATTAATACCTACGTAGGTATTTAAACCTACCCAAAGTAGCTATTCAAACCTTTTTTTAGCTACTTTTTGCTTTACTTGCATTTTACAGCGCAACATGGTGATCAATAAAGTTCTTGATACAGTGACACTGATGATGGATATGACAAAAATTTTCCCAAAAATGATGACTTCGAATGTTATCTATTTTGCATAGAAACTTATGTAAAATTGACAATTCAGGAAGTACTCAATTTTTTGGCTTAAAATTGTCGTTATCATCATCAGTGTGATTATATTTTAAAAAATGTGCTATTCACTATGTTGCGCCGTTTTGTCTTTTCGGCACATTTAATGTAGATAATTCAAAAAGTAGGTAAAATTAGCTACTCTGGGTAGGTTTAAATACTTAGATAGCTATTAATAGCTACGTAGGTAGACATAGTCTTTGGCCTGGACCTACGTACTTATTGTCCTTTGCGTCCCCGCACTCAGTATAATTGGTACAAACGAACTCTGGCGGAAGTTTCATGTTTAAGTAGCTTTTTATTCATTTGACCATTAAAACTAACATTAAATCTTATAAAGTTAGAGATTCTGATTTTAATAAAACGTAACAATTATATGGGCTCTTCGCTCGCTCAGAGGATGTTAAACACATAAACCCCCTCTAGATCCGCCACTACATTTCTTCTCTATCTTGTGTTGGTTTGAGATAAAGCGGGAAAGGGCTTGGTATATTGTAATATACGCTTTATTCTTGTCTGATGAAAAAAAATCTCATAATATTCTGTCTAATGATAAATTAAGATTTAAGCATATTTCTTAACATTTTTCGTATTAAATGTATAGTTATATGTACACGTCATTTTGAATTATATATACACCAAATCTTGTTGAAGTAGAGAAATTAACTTTGTTTATACATGTATACAACGCAAATGTACAGTTGAATGCTTATTTCAAATATCAAAATCCACAGTTTATCTTTTTTCCCTCTAGAATTTTCCAAAATATTTCCTTTTGTCTAAAACGAAAGTACTTTTTCTATTGAATATAAAACATAAACAATGTTGTCTTACGGTAAATGTGATGGAGAAAAAAATATCAGATTAACCAATTTATAGTTCGATATCGAGTTAATTACACACCAATCACACAAATTTCTTCGTATACTTACAGAATGAATGGGCTGATGAATGGGTTCCTCATTCCTTGACATGAGCTTCCGTCAGTGACAGGTGGGTTCACCCCAATAACATGTTCGACCCAAGGAGTTTCGTACCGCGTTGTTTCGACCCATTTTTATATAATTATGGTTATTTATGTAACCTTTATATTTTTCGGAATAATGGATATGATTTTAATTAGATTATGGCAATACCCGTACATAACTGCATTATATATTAGCCATATAATGTAATTATGCTGATGGTGCAACCGTCAGAGGTTTAATCAGTTTCTTTAGAAAGTAAAACAATTAAGTATGTCAGATTGTATTTCAGAAAATAATACTCGTAGCATTGTTAAATAATTGTCTAAATTTCTAAAATTTTCTCCCAAAGGTTATTTCAAAGAACCTACATGTACCACGTGAATTTTATTGACCTGTTTTATTTGACGGGATTAAAAATATTTCTGACGGAATGGACATATGAAGTTTGGTACAAGATATTACATGTACAATTCATGTTGAAATATAAATTTACAAAAATTTAATATTTTAGTATGTTGAAAACCAATGCCAATTTTGTATCTGCATATTGATTGTGTTCTGTTTTCAGGATAAAGTTTATTTAAATTGTTTCACATGAAGAATTTAAGATAAGGTTAACATGTAATACATCCTTTTCGTGTAAAATTTTAGCGGTGTATTTTATTCTGACCGTTCGAATACATAGTCTAAAAATACATTTTTTTTAAAAAAAATCCCATTTTTGTGAATCTCAAGTTAAGGGGGATGTACAAGCCATATTGGATCAAGTTTGGTGTAAAATAGGAAATGCCAAGAATGGACTAAATACTCTACTAAATTAGCCCAAAGTTAGTCAAAGTGCTTATGCACTCATTACCTACTGTTAGAGACTAAAATTAGAACATAATTAAGTTTATTTTGTTTTAATTACGAGGAAATTAATTACGTTAGAAGTGCACAGCTATAGCATTCATGAGATGACAAATATATTGAAAATGATGTCGGTTCGATTCATTGATAATATGGCTACAACCATTTGTTTCGCTTTGTTCTTGTTATTATCCTTAATTCTTGAAAATTTGATTTTTCATATGGGGGTCTTCCTGAGGCCATGTGTTTATTTCGTCCGCAAGTCCTCTGTCACACAGGGTTCGAATAACATCGACTTTAGAATAAATGCGACCATAATAACATCAAGACAAGAAATTACTAAGTAATAATTATTAGATTATAAAACTTACTTCTTTCAATTGTTGCATCACATCGTCCGATGAATGGAAAAACACAATTTTAACTCCATTCCAGTAAATCGGGAAAAACTGTTCTCTTTATAGCTCGAGTTTCCTCGTTAATATTATTCCACTGGGCACGTGGTTGGCATATGCATATATTTGCTATGAATCGATGCGTTTATTACCATGATTATATTGAATTTTTCATGGAACATATGTCTTGATAATTTGTATGTTTCTTTAAAACTCAAGAAAAAAATAAATGATGCCATAAACATATGTGTTTACGG
>PRKT01000857.1:24543-64254 GCA_003671525.1 Saccostrea glomerata | reverse complement strand
GTTTTTATGATCTTTATTGTTTTGGCCAAACCCTTCAACCTCTGATCATTAGGCCAGGAATTTCACAATGATGGACTGCTACGTGATGTCAAAAGAGTAAAAAGATCTTTAAAGAAATCATTATTCCCAACCCCATTAGTCCTTAGCGAAGAGGGACATTCAATCTTACAATGTTTGTACCCTTTTACCAACCGACTCTAAATGCCAAAATTGGTCTTTTTGCGGTTAATGAAAGAAAGAAGATGAAATGTATTGGTGTTAAAATGGGATATTCTTTGTGTGACTGCATTTTGCCTATAGACATCTTTGGATATTGCAGTAAGAGTAACGTACATTTCTAACAACATTTTTGAATGAACTCATACCCTACTTAAACAATTTGTCCTTGGTCCGTGTGTTAAAATAAGATGAAAAGAAAACTTGTAACAAAATCTTCAAAAACTTTTTTTTCAAACGTACTTGATAGAAAAGTTGTTTACCGTTATCTTTAACTTCAACTTCTTTGAAAAATTATAGAGGCATTTCCGTCCTTATATTGAGATGGGTGGGAAAACAATTGTGCATTGTGTTTCTGATAGTTGTGGTATTAAGGATTTATGTTCTTTATTCTTTTATTAAGTGGTGTCGGCTAACAAATTTTAAAAAATGAAGTGATCTTTAAAGTGTCCTTGTGTTGACCTTGGATGGTAAGTTATATTTTGCTTAATGTTTCATATTACGTATTACCGTAGGCAATGTAGGATACAAAAGAATTTAAAAGCCCCAAACCTTCCATGGTCGAGTAAACATTTTTACTACGTTTTTGTACAATAACAAGAATGTTACACCCCTAATGGTCTTATATATATTTAATGAAACAGTTCTGCATTTGTTTAATGTTGTATATTTAGACATCATTCTAATTTAATAATTTAGTTTCTTACAGAGGAATATGTCCTTATTCACAGATTAGTACTGTTTGTATTTTTTCTCAGTCTCTGGAATTTGCGGAGAACGGATGTAATCCTAATGTGTGGCCACGAATCACCCTCACGGGCACGTGTTTCGGTAATCATGTATTTTCCCTATAATTTAATAATAACACTAGGTATCCAACACCTACTATCACGGAATAAACTATCTTCCAGAATCACACTCACAAACACTTTCAAAAGCAAAGCACTGATAAAACTGTTTATAACCATTATTTGCAAGCAATAATCTAAAACAACCAAATATGAAAATCATATCTATATTTATTTCATCTCCTTATACTCTGCTCTCCGAATGGAAAAGTAAATTGACACCATGGAATCTGATTTTCTATGAATATATGAAACATGTAGATATGTATCTTTTAAAAAATATGTTTACAATCATGTTTATCAAAATAAACATACATATTGTATGTGTACATACAATTTATAAATAAAGCGATTTAATATGAGTTTCTTGTTTAGAATTATTCACTGATCTTACTAATATCATTTGAAATATAAAAAAAACAAAATTATTTTCACAGCTGAACAAGAAAATGTCGTAGTTAATTTCACAATATTTAACTGCAGGTCTTAGAAAAAAAAATTATTTTCTATGACGTTATTCACTTCATGATGGTCTATTTGTCATTTGTTTTATGATACACTATATTTAAAGAACAAGAAAACTGTGACTTGGTGTTACAAACATTAATTACATAAACCACATCGAGAGGTGTAGAGAGGTATCATTGGCAGGTGGATAAAATCCGATATTGTGCGGCTGGAATTGACAATAACTTGTTCATACCCGAGTGCAGAACCCAGATGGAAACCTCTTAAGACTCAAAATACACAGCTTTTCAGTATCGCTGCACATTGCAATTTGTAAGGAAAAATGAATAATATTAATGTTAAACAGATACATTTTTTAAAAATAGAATTTGACTTTGCCTAAATAGAATCTAGTATTTCACCAAGCTTCATGGCTATAAATTCACCATTTGCGTTTGCTATCCTTTTTTCATATAGAAATATTAAGGACATGTTTATTATTATACTATTCGTTAAATGAGACGGAACTTTTGAAATTAAGATGGAGCTTGAAAACAGGAGATTTACCGGTTACATTTTCGTGCAATAAAAAAAAAAACATCAATTTCTTTCGATTGCAGCGTCACTGTTTTTAGTTATAGCATAGCCTTACAGAGTAAAGACTATTCTTTATTTATTATTTTCTTTATAATTCATGCTATTTCATAATTGTTTTTGTACTTCTTTATGTTAAACTTTAACTTTATTTCATTTTGCGATTATCAACACATATACACTGATACTGAACGTTCCGGGGAAATCAAACATTTGTAAATATGATGACATATATGTAAATTAAAACTTTCGTAGATTTATAGCAATGTTCTAGACCAAGAAAGATTACTCTCTCAATTGCCGCTCCCATTCTTCGTATTTATTTATTTCATCGAAAAATAGCTTTATGTGTGGTGAATACGGAATTGTTTTTCCGGATGGGTTCGAATTTTATTATAGTTCTTCCGTTGTTTACATGTGCTCGAGAATAATTTGCACATTTTTGACGCACTATGAAGTACGTATTTAGAATAGCATTATAGGAAGCTTTAATTATCTACAGATTGTCAATTTTTAACCTTGCAATTTATTGTCATATGTTCTTAAGTCAGTTTATTTCTGCAAGTTTTCGTCTATGCGTCAATTTGGCATAATGTAAAACATAGTTTACTTTCGAGTTCTGTCAATTATGTCATGTTATCAGTATATTACACATATTAATATCATTTTATTCTGATAAGACGAAACAGTAATTATGTATCTATAGAGTTTTTATCTGTCTTTCATTGTTTAAGCCTAAAAACCTTCCTTGTCTCAATTTTCTATATAGTATGAATTATGGATTGGATTATTATGTAATATTGACAAGTTTCTCATTGTAACTCTTTGATTGTAATTTTACAGTTTTTACCCTCACTGGAGGAGCAATAAACAACTTTGTCAAGCAGAACTTCAGTTTGTTTAACGGCACAGTAAAAATTCATATAAAGTCATATAGGAGTCACTAGGATGAGTTTGTCTGCAGACCCTTTAAGAAGAAGCTCACGTTACAGAACGTTGACGATACCGGCTCAAGAGGAGTACGAAGTGAGGGTAGAGACATTTCAACGCAAACTGAGCAACATTAGGAATGAATGGAGGGAATGTTTTGATGAAATCGAAACATCAAGCAGTGACGCTAGAACCCTTAAATCAGTAGACGAGCTTTTGAAGAAAGGCTTCGAGGCGTACGAGAAAGAGTCAAATTCTTTCTGTGAATACTTAAGAGCTACTAGATCAGAGGAAGTGCAAATGAACTTGCATTGCATTTGTTGATTAAAGAGACTCTACTGGCAAAGATGAATGTGGCTAGAAGCAGGATTGAGCGGCTGATAAATCAATCAAGGATTTCTAAAGAAGAAGACCACATGTCACAAAGGTCGTTTAGAGCGCTTACTCACCGGACGATTTCTTCAAGTAAGGCTTCCAACCGCTCTATGGAGTCCATTCTTCGACAGAAAGAGGCGAAATTAGAAGCTCATCGCACCATGCTGAAACATCTAGATGAGGAGTTAGCACTTGAAGCACAACTGAAACGATTTAGAGCACAGCGAGAGATGAAGATGGTTGAAAGTGAACTAAGTGTCCTAAAAGATGAGCCACGTTTACGGGAGCTTGCGCCAAGTTTGTCGAGCAGGTCGAAGACTGAAAAATACTTAGAACTTCTTCCAAGGTACGAGGAGGAACGCAAGAAGCATGAAAATGCAGGAAAGGTCTCTGAGACAAACAGTCCAAAAATTGATGTTTCACAGAAAGAGGCTGTAGTTATGTCCATACCTGCACAGTCTTTCTCGTCCCCGTCTAATGACAATGTCCCCAGGGCACAGTTGAACCCTGAAGCTCAACCGTTTGTACCACCAGGGAACGGACTATCAATGATCGACGTGTTCACAAAACACCTAGTTAAAAGAGACTTAATACTATCAAGACTCAACATTTGATGATAATCCAATGATGTTTATTTCCTGGAAGATGGGATTTAACGGCATTATGGAAGAGCTTGGGGCTACAGACACAGAAAGACTGGAGCTATTGTGTGAGAAACTTGGACCAGAATCTTCGAGGCAAGCTAAGACGATAAGAGCCTGCAACGCTAACAGTCCAAGTATAGCAATCAAGAAAATCTGGGAAAGACTAGAAAGGCGCTTTGGAGCTGTGGAACAGATTGAAAACTACATTCTGAAGAAAATAAAGGACTTTCCAGAAATTTCCTCAGATCACTTTCATCTACTATACGACTTAGCAGATCTAGCATCTGAAATCGCATCATTAAAGAGCCAACCTCAGTTTGGAGTGTTGTTCAGTTACTTTGACTCTAAGAAAGGTGTGAATGAACTTGTTGAAAAACTTCCATGGAACCTGAAGGACAAGTGGACTTCAGAGGCTACGAAATACAAGCGAAGTGCTGGAGTGACCTATCCACCTTTTTCAGTTTTACTCAAGTTTCTGGAAAATACGGCAGAAATGAAGAATGATCCCGCATTTCAGTTCTAGAAGAAAGGCGCCAGGAAACAGTCAAACTTCCAAGCACAGCAGCCTAGACAAACCTCTGGCAAGTTTTCTGTGAACAAGACTTTCCCAGTGCCTAAAGTACAGGCTAGAAAGACAGAAGCCATTTCTACCAATATGTCAGACATGTGTCCACTACATAAGAACAGTCAACATTCTCTGAACAACTGTGTACCTTTTCGCCAAAATCTTATTGGAGAACGTAAGAAAATAATCTTGACAAATGGAATATGCTTCAAATGTTGCAGCGGCAAGAAGCATAGGGCCAAGAACTGTAAAGCAGATGTCAAGTGTAGTGTGTGTCAAGCATCATCACATCCCACAGCCCTTCATGAAGAATCAACAGAGACACAAGATTCTGAACAATGTGTTGTGAAGGACAAAAGGGGGAATTCTTATGAAGATGAGAACGTACCCACTGTCTCTTCAGCCTGTACAAAGGTGCATGGAATGAGTAAGTCTTGTGCAAAGATAGTACCTGTTCGAGTTAGCACAATTGCTAATCCAAGGAAGTCAATGGTGGTTTATGCGATTATCGATGACCAGAGCAACCGGTCATTGGCCACTTCCTCAGTCTTCAACTACTTCAAGGATGATGGTGGTGATGTCCCTTATACACTTGTGTCCTGCACTGGAACAGTTTCGGCAACTGGAAGATTCGGTACTGGTTACACGGTTGAATCCCTAGATGGCACTTGTCAGCTGAAGTTTCCAGAATTGATAGAGTGTAATGATTTACCGAGTAAAAGAGATGAAATTCCATCCTGCCAGGTTGCCACGCAGTATCCGCACCTGAAGTGCATTGCATCTGAAGTCCCCCCACTTATTGAAACGGCAAACATAGAACTTTTAATAGGTAGAGACCTTACGAGTGCTCACATAGTTCATGAGCAGATAATTGGGGAGGAAGATGAGCCATTTGCACAGAGGCTTGCCTTAGGATGGGTCATTGTTGGCCAAGTTTGTCTTGGTGGAGCCCACCTGCCAGAAGTCAGGACTTTCAAAACATTTGCGTTGAGGAATGGTAGGCCCTCAACCTTTGAACCATGTAACAACGAGTTGTTAGTTAATGATAGACTGTTCCAGAAAACTGAACATGATGAAAAGATAGGACTGTCGATAGAAGACAGAGAATTCCTGAAGTTAATGGACACATCATTCGAGAGGGATGACAGTGGACACTGGGTGGCCCCCCTTCCTTTTAAGCAGAATCGTCCACGCCTACCTGACAACAAACCACAGGCATTGCAGCGTGCAAGGTCGTTCGACAAGAACCTACAACACAACCCTGAGAAGTTTGAGCATGTCAAGGAGTTTATGGTAAAGCTGTTCGATAGGGGCCATGCAGAGAAAGCACCTGTGCTTGAAGATGTCGTAGAACGATGGTATTTGCCAATGTTTGGCGTCTATCATCCAAAGAAACCAGGATCTATAAGGGTTGTCTTTGACTCATCTGCACGCTATGAGGGAGTCTCCTTGAATGATTCCTTGATGAAAGGACCAGATCTTTCAAACAATTTACAAGGTGTGTTAATGAGATTTTGATTGGAAAAGTATGCTGTGATGGCAGATGTGGAACAGATGTTCCATAATTTCCGTGTGAAGAGAGATCATCGAGACTACCTTCGTTTCTTGTGGCATCCTAACCATGACTTGAAGGCTCCTTTAGAGGAATTTAGGATGACAGTGTATGTATTCGGGAATAGTCCCAGTCCGTTAATGGCAACATTTGGGTTGAGGAAGTCAGTTTCATCTGCGGACCTGGACATTCAACACTTTGTCTCTCATAATTTTTATGTTGACGATGGACTGATGAGCTTTAGTACTGTATCGGAGGCAGTAGATCTTCTTAAGCGCACTCAAGATGCTCTCTATGATGGAGGTCGCTTACGCTTACACAAGATTACGTCTAATTCGGTTGAGATTTTGCAACATTTCCAACCAGAGGACCTCAGCAAAGATCTCATTGGGCTCAACATAATGCAGGACGACTTACCGGAACAAAGGAGCTTGGGCATTGCATGGAATATTGAAATAGACAAGTTCATATTCAGAGTAAACAAGGAACCAAGGCCTTTCACACGACGAGGTGTCCTGTCTGTCATAAATAGCCTTTTTGACCCCATCGGATTTAAGGCCCCGGTGACTGTGGTGGGGAAGATGCTTCTGCGGGATGCTATGACTTCAAAAATTGGCTGGGATGACCTACTTCCAAACACCTTTCAGATCAAATGGGAAGGATGGGTAGATTCACTTAGTGCTCTTGAGAGAGTGCATATACCACGTATGTATTGCCAACTTTCCACACAACAGGCATCACATTTGGAAGTGCACATTTTTTCTGACGCATCAAAGGAGGCAGTGGCTGCTGTGGCATACTTGAAAGTGTTCCACAAAGAACATGCGGAGTTAGGATTTCTTCTTGGCAAGGCCAAAAATGCCCCCACACATGGGCACACGATCCCAAGGCTTGAACTATGCGCCTCGGTTCTGGCTGTTGAGATGGCAGAAACTATCAGAGAACAACTGCAAGTTTCCAAAGATGCCTTTACCTTCTACACAGATAGCCAAGTCGTTTTGGGATACATCTCCAATGACGCTAAGAGATTTCACGTGTATGTGTCTAATAGGGTGAGCAGAATACGGTCATTCTGTGGCCCGGAATGCTGGAGATACGTGATGTCTGAACAGAACCCAGCTGATGTGGCAACTCGTGGTTGCAGCACCAGAGAACTCCCTTTGTGCAGCTGGCTTTTTAGGACCTGACTTCCTTAGAAATAGTGAGCAACGTTCAGACCGACCTCCAACCTATGACCTTGTTGATCCCGAGACAGATGAGGAAGTTCGTAAACAGGTGACTTGTTCAAAGACTGCAGTCATTTCCCAGGGATCAGATTCTTCTCAACCCAGAAGTATGTCTACATGGTGTGAACGCTTTGAAAAATTTTCTACATGGGCAAGTCTGGTTCGTGCTATTGCGCGCCTTAAAGGTCTTTTGAGTAGGACCAAATCGGACAAACCAAATACAGTCGCCCTAAAAGAAGATGCTGAACATTTTATCATTAAGCAGGCTCAACATGACAGATATTCAGCTGAGATCCTTGCAATCAAGGGAGGAAAACACTCACCAAGGAACAGCTCTTTGATTCCCCTTAACCCAGTGTTAGACCAAAATGGCATCATGCGTGTGGGCGGTCGAGTCAAACATATGAAGATTTCTGACGTTACTACACAACCTATTATTATTCCCAAGGACAACCATGTTGCTACATTGTTAGTACGTCACTATCATGAAGAAGTTCATCACCAGGGGAGGCACATGACGGAAGGAGCCATCAGAAGCGCAGGTTTCTGGGTTGTTGGATTCCGCAGACTTGTAAATTCTCTGATTAGGTCATGCGTTTTGTGCAAGAAATTGCGTGGGAATATAGGATGGACAAAGATGGCTGACCTTCCCCTAGAAAGAATTGAGCCTGGGCCTCCATTTAGTTTCGTAGGGGTAGACAACTTTGGACCTTGGCCAGTCGTTATAAAGAAAACTACCAGAGGTGTCAGGACTACATCCAAGTATTGGGTCATTCTTTTTACCTGTCTAGTGTCAAGAGCAGTACACATAGAGTTGGTTGGAGATATGAGTAGTGAGGCTTTCATCAACGCCCTGAGACGATTTATGGCGATTCGTGGCCCTGTACGCCAGTTTCGTTCAGATAGGGGTACAAATTTTATTGGGGCAATGAAGGAGCTAGGGATAAGTGCAACTTTTGATGAAGGTGGGACAGTTCATGACTATCTAACAAAGTGTGGATCTACCTGGGTTTTCAACCAGCCCTATGCTCATCATTTTGGAGGCGCCTGGGAACGCCTGATAGGTTCCTGTCGTCGTATACTGGATGCTTTGCTGTTGGAGAACAGACCGAAGGACTTAAACTTTGATGTTCTTAATACCTTCATGAGTGAGGTGAGTGCCATCATGAATACTCGCCCTTTGTTACCCATCTCCAGTGATCCGGAAGCTCCATCTGTTCTCTCTCCGTCCATGATCCTTTCACAGAAAGGACATAACTTTTCTACACCCATGAACGTTACAGGATTTGGAGATAAAGATGCTATGAGAAGTCAGTGGAAGTTGGTTCAAAAACTGGCGGATGACTTCTGGCATAGATGGCGGCTCGAGTACATTCACTATCTGCAAACTCGCAGGAAATGGCAGTTGCCAGGGACAACGTTCAAGGTCGGTGATGTGGTGCTAGTCAAGGATGACAGTTCCAATCGAAACATGTGGCCCGTTGGTGTCATCGACGAAGTATTCCCAAGCAAGGACAATGTCATTCGAAAGGTCAAGGTCACCATTGTTCGTGACGACATTCGTACTTCATATGTCAGACCAAACACAGAACTGATTCATTTACTTGATTGTGAGTGATTTATTTGTTGTGCGGCCTATTGTGCATTGTTGTATGCCAATATGTGTTCAGAAATTTCCAAAGCTTTTATTTTGATATTATGATACATTTATTTGTCACACAGTAGTCAAGTGAACTATAATCCTTGTTACAACATTTATATTTTTTGTGTTTACAACATAAACCAAATGTATTTTTTGGATACAAGGCATATGCCTTTGAATTATGTATAAGTCTTTATTTAGATAAATGGCAATTTTTGTGAAAATTGGAAGGGGAGTGTGGTGAATACGGAATTGTTTTTCCGGATGGGTTCGAATTTTATTATTGTTCTTCCGTTGTTTACATGTGCTCGAGAATAATTTGCACAATTCATGTTTGGTGTATTTTTGACGCACTATGAAGTAAGTATTTAGAATAGCATTATAGGAAGCTTTAATTATCTACAGATTGTCAATTTTTAACCTTGCAATTTATTGTCATATGTTCTTAAGTCAGTTTATTTCTCCAAGTTTTCGTCTATGCGTCAATTTGGCATAATGTAAAACATAGTTTACTTTCGAGTTCTGTCAATTATGTCATGTTATCAGTATATTACACATATTAATATCATTTTATTCTGATAAGACGAAACAGTAATTATGTATCTATAGAGTTTTTATCTGTCTTTCATTGTTTAAGCCTTAAAACCTTCCTTGTCTCAATTTTCTATATTTGGCATAGTATGAATTATGGATTGGATTATTATGTAATATTGACAAGTTTCTCATTGTAACTCTTTGATTGTAATTTTACAGTTTTTACCCTCACTGGAGGAGCAATTTGAAATTGAAGCAGAACTTCAGTTTGTTTAACGGCACATTATGTTAGAATGAAAATGACAAGAATCAAACTTACAAGTACATGTAAACATTTGGCGGTGAAAGTGATAGAGAATTTTAATTCAATACATCCATGACAATGGTTTGACTGCTTGATTTCGAGGAGTATAACTGATCTTTAAATACATTGCTAATTTATGTGTTAAGCCCAATCCCTCCTTTCAAAGAGGACGAAGACGATAAGAATCACACATTTGGTATCCATTCACCAAATGAGGCTATATATCTAAATTATTTGGAATGGAGTACAAAAAAGTACAAAAGTCGAAAATATTTTAAAGATTACAACCGATGCGCGTGGGACAAGGATAGGCGAAAGTAAATAACGATAGGTTACATGGAAGAATAAGTAAACTAAAAACGGAGTTATTAAGCCAAAGATGTTTCTCTGTAGGACAGCCAGAACGTTTTAAAATTCTTAACTAAATCTAAGCGTATTTTTATCTCAAATTAGTATAATTTTATTATATCAAAATACGTCCTTTGAATTTTAGAAAACTTATTACAAGGTTTTCCTAAAAAGAAATTTGCAGATATAATCACCGTGTGCATAAACAATGATTTGTAAAAAATCTCGGAAATGTTCCAAATTTGGCAAACATATTCATTTGAGATAATTTTTGTTTTTGAAATTTTTAGACACAAGCTTGCATATCTAAAAGTATATTTACAACAGACTTATGTGTTTAAAAAATATAGTATTTCTGCTGGGTTTTTTTTGGCTTAAGTTTTTAATACAGTGGTCTGATCTTTAAAAAAATGTATGTGTTGATCTCAGATGTTTTTTTCAGATTTTATCTTCCTTGGTGTATCATATTTCACCCAACTTATGGCTATGTCTGACACATTAATATTTGAAAGCACCACCATTCTATGCTCGAGTAAGCAATTCAGGAGCATCCGTGTCGCGATAAATGCTACGGGGAAGAAAACAAATCACTGATAAATGGCTCTAAGTTCTAATTATGCTGTATATTCCATATATCATGTAAATACTGTTGATTGCTAATATTCGAGACACCTTACCTTGGCGAATAGATTCATTGGCTCTTCGGAGGAAAACTGTTTTTCTAATTGTATAGTTATTTTAAAATCCCTGAAACCAATACTTAAGTTGAGTCTGCTTCAACATGGTATTGTTCTTTTAATGCAAAGAAGCTAAAAATAAATCGGGGTTCATTGTAGGTGACTTTCAAATCACACAGCAGGTTTGACAATGTGTTCTCGAGGTATCTATCAATGTAACTTTTTATAAATGTAAACATGAAACTTAATCATTTGGTTATTGAAGTTATACGATTCCCACATTGTGTTCCAGTATTTAATATTAAAGCCAATTAGTACATCTTAATCTATAAAACGGTGTTTCCTCAAGAAATAGCTTTACCGTATTGCAGCACACCAATAAGCTAAGAGAGATTACTCTTTCAAAAACTGGGTCAATTTTATAAAACAAAAATCAGGAGAGAGATATAAGTATGAAATCTGAGATCCCCGGGCTCTACATATGATTTAAATTTGTTTTCCTATCTTCTGTTTGTAATAAGACGCAATTACATTTTTTTCACGAGGATACATATTGACATAATTTTGCAAAGTATAGACAATGATTTTAAATTAATACATATTTTGTGAATCTAAATGTAAAAATGTATGCTTTTAGCAACAAGAGACGTCAATTGAAGGTATGGGATATGCTTGTATGTTTGACTGTAACAGTAAAAATAATATTTGATTACATCAAGTTTTCTTTAGTTTTTCTGTTTAATGAGATGTTTTTTGTAGATTAAAAACATGCTCAGATAAAATCATTAATAATAAATTTAGAGATAAAGTAGGGATGTACCTTAAATTTGTTTTTCTATCTTCCTCTTTGTAATAAGACGCAATAATAGGTTTTAATTATTTATTGAACTATTAGTATAAAGCAACTGAAACAAAATGAACTGAAATGCACTAAAATATAATAACTAGCTGGTTAAAATCAAATTCAAAATGAAATTATTATACAGGTACTCCAAAGAAATAGATCTAGTAATTATATAACAAATGGAACAATGAAAAACATATCTGTTAGTAAGTAAAATGTTTAGTTACAAAATATCTGGTACATGCAAAATGCTGCTAGAATCCAAGGTCAGATTTAGTGTTACAGAAATTATAACCTGTTTGGGTTTTTTTTATTATTCTCAGACCATTAAATCATATATAAGGTACAAGAACAAAATTATATAAATGTATCTACAAAATACAAGCTTAAAATTTTCATATGACATCAATACATCTTATCATAAAGTTTCTTTGTAATGAGGACTGATATACACTCCATAACAAACTGAAATTCATCACACAAAGTATTTTTTGCTATATATTATACAAAAATACTTAAAGATCTGTCCGTATTTCGTCTACCAATTTCGATTGGACGTTCGTGGTGGTTACAAGTTCTAAATTTTGATAATTTTTATCTTAAATTTTTCGGCATTATTGATAAAAATCCTGTAATTTAAACATTCAGAAGATTTTGATATGTTCATATGTCAGTCTTGTAAAAATTGAATTAGAACTTTTCTTTCACAGCGGATTTTAAACATGTAATTCAAATCAATTTATGAGTCATCCACACATAAGACAGTCTAGACAGACCACATGAGTTCACACATATATTTCTGTCATGTGTGCACATTATTCACACAAAATCAATACATTATGTATGACAACATGAGACATTAAAAGTTTTCTTCACAGTCTCAAATGAAACCTTCTATATTTCTTTCTATCTCATATTGATTTATCATACATAAAAATGATAAAGCAAAACAGAACAAAATAGCCATATCAAAAGTTTCAAGTATTTACATCTATTCTGTTTTGACAGAATTATAAACAACAAAACCTGAATTCATAGCGCACAAGATTGTCATAAAAGAAGTCAAATTTCAATTCTTTAATGACGCGGGTTTTAATGTCATTGGCTTCGGTTGATCCTAGTTAAGCCGTGTGAAGTATTCCAAAAATAAAACCATTATATTGTTGATTCCGGTCACTTTTAATGAATATGACAAATGTCGAGCTTTGACAATTGAATCAAAAGGAGATCAGGCCTAAAGACAATAAACCGAGTACAGGCTTCAATCAAAATATTCACGAATAATAATCGTAATCTGCAGAATCTCTGTTTTCAGGCTTCAACATTGTCCTTATTTCTTGTACATCTGACTTGATCGTCTCCAGTGTTTCACGGTCACGTTCCTTTTTTAGCTTTTCTATGATTTCATCTTCATCCTTCTCTTTTAAGATAAGATTTTGAATGTAAATCAACGTATCCATATATTTCTTCTTCGTGAAGACTTCTAATCTTTGGCAAATTCCGACCATTAGGGACCACGTGTCATCAAATTCTGTCTGAGAAGTGGAGGCTGAGCTCACGTGTCCCGTTAAACCGTTACGGATTAACCTGATTCTCTCTATGTCATCACCCACTGTTGTCTGTCCCGGTGCAGGCATGTGTTTTTGCCCCCATGTACCTTTTGTTGGTGTAGGGATCTTTGAACAAACGTTTCGAATTATCTTATATGATAAGGAAATATCAAAATTCTTATACCCAGAATGTTGGGCGTCTTGCAAAAGGCGTTCTTGCTCTGGGTACATTTGTAATTTAGTTGGTAATGATTGGACCTTTGTATAACAAATGGAAGGGGGGATTTCTAATTCTACGATGTCTCTGTATGCCTGATTCAAAACATCGTTTGATGCCATTCCAAGTTTAGCAAATCTAGTTCGGCCGTCCAAGTTCGGTTGGGAAGCCATTGGTATTGAAAAAACAGTCGCATTTATCTGAAAACAAGAAATCTTTTTCAATTAGTAAATTCAAGGAAGAAACTACAGTTAAATCACATTACATATACAACTTTTTTTCTTTAACCAAGTTAAAAACCTAAATAGTGACCAGGTAGAGAGATTCAGAAAGGCAAATCTATCACAAAAACAGTATCCCAACAAATGCTATGAAATCTGTATTTTAAAAAAAGGCATCCCAAAGATAAGCTGGATGTAAATTAAGTCATGTTACGACCGTAGAATTTCCTTTGAGTTTACATTAAATGGTGTTACAGTAGCTGAAATCATTTTAATATCAGCTGATTTATTAGTAGCTTGTTTTAGTCGATTGTATTCAGAACGTAATCTTGCTTATCGAGCCAGTAGGGAAATATAACCATCATATGCATATAATGTTGGAATATTGCATCAATTTAAAAAAAAGTTGACTATGTAAAATCTGATAGCTCGTTTGTCATGCAATTTAGTTGCTATTTGGTCCTTATCCTCTACTGTCAGTAAATCATACAAATATGATATAATTGTGACAGACACTGTGATGTCTTTTATCTTATTTGGTCCTTATCCTCTACTGTCAGTAAATCAGACAAATATGAAATAACTGTGAGAGACACTGTGATGTCTTTTATCTCAAGTTTACAGGGAAATATTGTGTCCACATAAGAATGGAAGTAACTATTGTTAATTGATGAATACGTCGGAGATATAAAGCTACTTGGACACAGATTTGAAGTTAATATTTTTTTCTATTATATTACGACTTATATATTTTAATATCATTTCACACAAAATTTACTAAAAAAAATCTTATTTCATTTAAAAGTTATTAAAATTTTATTTTTGGGCTGCTTTGTTTGACACATCTTTGCACTTTCATAAATTTTAACCTTATTTGTAATCCTTAGAAAAAGTGGCAGTCTTGTTGTGTATCAATGAAAAATATTAATACTATAATCAAAAAAATTCAGTGTAAACATGTTCGAAAGCAAAACAAACACACAATATATTGTCATTCCGTGCAGTTGTGATGAGCAGTTTTTGGCGATTGAACGCACTTGGTGAACCAAAACACCAAACAATAACAGAGCTTTCGCCCTTTTTACAAAGTCTGTGGACATTACACGAGTGTTCTTTGCACACCACGGAATGACGATACTTATGAAGGAGTTTTATTTTCTTACATTTCTACTCTGAATAAAATCATTTTTCTGTGTTTAAGTTTTTATGTTTATTTCCTATAAAACAAATTCTCCTCAAGGTCCAGGTCTTGGAGAAATGGCTTTTTGAAATTGCTATGTTCTTGAATTTTAAGGTAAATACTGGTAGGTATATTTGAGTACTTTTAATGAAGAAGGCCAATGGGCTATGTAGGTCACATGCATGAGTATCATGAAACATTTTCATCAATTGAATGTGGTTCGTGTTTTAAACCAAAAGCCAACTTGAAAGAGGCACCATTTTTATCATTAAGGTCTTCCGTTTCCAACGGAAGACCTTCTACTGATTGTGAAGATTAAGATTATTCTTATTATTCTTTTTTTTTTTTTCTTCCTAGACGCCAACTTTGAGGCCTCGTATCTCGCTCATTTTTTAATGGATTTTGTTCAAATTTTCAGACATTATAGACGGTAATAAACTCTATCAGAATGTTGTCAATAATTTCAAAAAGTCACTTCCGGTTTTGAGTTATTTCCCTTTAAACGAAAAATTATAGGCTTTCATTTCCAGACAAAGGCTCAGAGACCACTAGAGTTGGAGCAGAAATTTTACTGGTTTTAGATAACAGAAGGATTGAAGTTGTGCACATCGGTTTTTGTTTTTCGATTTCTCTATTCAAAATGGCGCAATACAGGGGTCAAAAAATAGAACGCCTAAAAGAGCGAAAATTTACACATGTTTTCCTTTTTATCTTGAAAACTAAAAATATTTTGTTAAGACATGTTGAACAAAAGTTGTGCATAATTGCAAGGGCTTTCATTTAATACTATAGAAAAGGGGCTGGCCCCTAAAATAAGGGATCTCTGGAGCTTGAAAGTTTTTGCTTTATAACTCAAAAACGGTAAATATTTCGATCTAGATATATCGAGCAAAATTGTTCTTTAACACCCTTTTGATCTGATAGGAATGTTTATCTGTTCGAATATACGGGGGTTATTGCATAATATGCAGTCGAAAGCAGGTCAGGTAAACATGTAGCCTTTTCATTCGGCAAGTAAATCTGACCTCATCATGTGTACAACTTGCTGTAAATAATATACCCTACGGTATTTTATGTTGATTTTCTTCAAAATAAGGTTTTAAACGTGTTTTATGATTAACTATTAAATCATGTATTACAACTACTTTTTCTATTTTTCTTTATAAAATTTAATTAGTTTTATAGTGAACACATCTTTAAAAGCGGAAGATATAAAATCTACCTTTCTATGTTTATCATTGTAACAAACTATATAATTAATCTTAAACTTTATACATTGAATAATTCACGATCATTAGTTGTATACATATTACGATCCCATTGTTCAGCGAGATGTTTTACAGTTATGTAATCAAAGCCGCAAATCCCACGCTATCGATCTAGGTCACGAGTGTACCAGGCACCTGTGGACATAAACAAAGCAAGTGTTTGTGATTGTATTAGACCATTGTGTAGAAAGACCTAACAATTAATAGAAAACTGTGTTTTTAATTACATCGCGATTCAATAAGATTATTTTACCCATCTTTCATATTAAATCGTAATTCCAAACACTGGTGCATAAAATCATTTTGAACTGTGTTCGCTTTCTTTGGCCTGTTCTCGCAAAATAAAAAAAATCTCTATTCTGTGTTAATGTATTTTATTTCAATTGTAATTGAGAAGGGGCTTCGGCAAATAATTATAATTAGTGATGGAAAGTGATAGGTAATATTGTATATGTACGTTTTATTTTTACCATGATCACTCTTTTGTTTCTCCATTTACCGGGGTATCATTTTTTTAAAGATTAAATAAACATTGAACATAAAAAGTAATTTATAATATACTATTGTTCACGTATTTGTAATACCGGTATAGCAAACAGGTTATATCCAACTTTGTCTCTAAAGTTGTGTTGCCCGGTCCTCGTTTACAAGCACGTGGTTGCAGAGAACAGAGGGCATATTTGAAAATCCATTGTGTACTCCGATAGTTACAAATGGAAAATTGGGTTTAAAATATGTCGTTAATTTCATATCATTTCATTTCACTCTATTTCAGCTTGTTTAAATCAATCGTAATCGCTTGTACATTTATTCATTGTAAGTTTTATGTATTTTGATAGCCGAATAAACACTAGCTTGGTTTGCAACCCCCCCCTGTTTTTATCGAGGTGGATATTGTTTTATGAATATTAAACTTACATGTACGCATGCATGGTAGTTGTAAGTGGAGGTGACGTTTCTAATTCACGGGAAAACATCCAACGTTAAATTAAGCACTTTTGAGTATGCAGTTATTTGCTACTAAACTTTAAAATGTTATTGTACAAAAATAATATACTTTTTCGTTGAATAAACAGAATATCTCAACATTGCACGATTAATTTGACATGCTTGTACATGTTCAGTCGATGTCAGTATAAATACACATGGATGCACTTTTGCCTAGAATAACGGCCAAAATATATACATCCAGAGTTTAAGAATACGATTTTTAAAAAAATTGAAAATTCGTTAATGCTATTTATCATTAACCAGTATCTCGACGATAAAACATCAATTTTAATTCTTTACCAAACGTCCTCCCGGTCAGTCATTGTTAATGTTGGTGACATGAAATGTAGATACTAGGGTCTCAGTAAATAATTTCACCTTAATTATCCTCATCGTCATTCGGTGTTTTCATCATTAGAAATAAATTGTTTGAGGACGTCTTTTTTTCTCTTCTCACATTGGTAACGCGTAGGAAAAAGTTTTTAAACAAAGCTAACGGCATTTTACAAAAAAGGAAAACGAGAAGAAAAAAACGTGTCTATTTAGATTAAAAACACAACGCATCAATTTGTATTTGATTAATCCACATACGTTTTTTTTCCTTCTCCCATGCATTTCGACTATACGAAAAAAAAGGATCAGCAAATCCTTTGGTAATATTAAAAGAAAGGTGTTGTACCTTCAAAAGACACTATATCCCACAGGCCTTTAGATCGCTTAGAAAAAAAATTGTGTGTATTTTTTTCCAACACCTCAATTTTTTTTCTAAGCGATCTAAAGGCCTGTGCTATATCCGAACAGTTATTACAGAGACTACCAAATATATCACGGCGTCCCTGAAAGAATCATTTTTAAATATTTCAATAAATTCTAATTTAGTTCAAAGAAAGCCACGCTGTTGTATACAAACATTCCAAAAATAATATTTCATGTTTCACGGACCGACACGTGGTTAAATTTCCTCTCATCACTATAAGTCCCCCCCCCTTTAACATGTTTAAAATGAATATATAATGTCTTCCTTCTGAGCCGAGAATGTTAGTTGGTTGATTTGTTTTTGTACATGCGTATATACATGTAGATTAAGGCTGGTGTTGAATTCCGAAAGAAAGTCACAACCTATTTTTTTTTATGTAAACCAATAATCATTCTATGCCCCGCCATGAATATGGCTTGGGATATAATGTTTGTCATGTCGGACGTCTTCCATCCTGCCTTATCTCCTTCCGTCACACTTTGCCTTTAGCTAAGTTCAAAGCTCAGTTTCAAACAAACTAACCAAGATATTTTTAAAAATAATCAAACTTCATACACAGTATAGCTGCAGAAAAAAAATAACAGACAGGAGAGTTGTACTGAGCCACCCACTGAAAAAACTGATCCTACTAAACAGAGTACGCTAGTACATATGTACGATAGAAAACTTTAGAGTAAGCTAGTAATAACTGTATATTTATTGCGGAAAAGTTTTTGAAATATTTCTTCAAACTGAAAGCCTTTTATTGCCTGACGTCACGCTAAGGATCAATAGGGTTCGAAGAGGTCACAGTTAGCCAGCAAAATTTTGTGCATGCTGATTATCATCGGATTTGTTACATGCATTTCAGCAACAACAGTTATCTATTCTGTTAGCAGAAAAATAAACATATTGCTAATACAATACATTGAAGTATTTATTTTCTCTAGCCTTTTGCTAGCATATATTAATTTCATGCGAGTTCTTATACGGATATATGTCCGTTTGACCTTTATACTACTGGATTAGTCCATTTGTCTTCTAGGTAAGGGGTGACGCTATTATTTCGCGCCAAAATGTCACGTGTAGGTTTTTGCACCCTTTTTCTGGACTATTCTATTGAATGAAAATGAAAACTGCATGAATTTTGTAAAGTCTGTTCTTTTTTGTCAGAATCCTGGTCGAGCTTTGGAAAAAAACAAACAAACAATTCGGTGACATTGTGAAGTGAGTTAGAAGTTACATCATTTAAAGTAATAAAACATTTGATGTTGACCCCTCATCTCTGGGAAAAACTTCCTGAATCCGCACCATGGCATTCATATATCGCCGTCAAGTTTGTTGGGTCATTTAAAGCTTTAATTATTTTCCCCACGTTTCCAACAATCTTTGATACTTTGGCATACCCAAGAAACTATCAATCATATTCTACACGTCAGTCATAATTGTTAGATCCCCAATTTCTTGTAGTTATCATATTTTCAGCTGCCACCTTTATATGTAGCCATGCTTTCAAGCATTAATCAAATGTTTTTCCTTATTTACGTCATCCTCTAAAACCATTTTAGACTTGCGGACAGAGGTGTTCATCTTTTCGTCCCGGGTTCGAATCTACAGCGGGACATGATCATGATTTCATTTTTTATTTGAGATACAAACAGTATTATATATGGTTTATGTTTTGTGCAACATCTCCATAATTTACTCCAGTGAAATAATTTAACCCCCCCCCCCCAAATGTAAACGTTTATAGTTTATCATGCTCATAGATTCTATAGATATTGATGACATAGTCAGCCAAGCTTTTTAAAAAGCTGTTACTTGTGTTATTATTTGTTTATTTATTCGCGCAAAGGACATTGGGTAGTAAAGGAGCTCTGGGAATGTTGCACAACAAAATTTGCTTGACGTGTGTACAATTCCGAACTTCTTTTCTTACACGTTATTCTATTGAGCTCGCTGCACTCGATATTATACGGTTCTTGAAAATGAAAGAAACGTCGTAGTCTTTATGAAAAGTAACCAATTTTCTTGATTGTACAAACATTTTTAAAGAAATTAGGGGGGGGGTTAAGTTATACAAAGAAAAAAAATAATATGTGTCATTTTAGATTACCGACGTGCAATGATCTGATACATGTGTACCGTATTTATGAGAGGTTCATATCTCTTCCCTTGTCTGAAAAGTGTCGCATCCATTGATATTTTCTTTTTTGCTACGATTTAATGCTTTAAAAATGATGTCTTTATTTAATTTGGTTATTTTCGATAGATAAATATCTGTCCCACCTGTCTGTGGGATGGGATAGTAAAGTGTCTGCCGTCCGTTCGTCTGTTCGTCTGTCTAGCTGTCTGTCTGTCTATTTTTCAAAATACTACTCTTCATACCGTTTTGGTCTGATTTCAATATAACTTGGCACACAAGTACACATCTCTAAGATACATAGTATAGTGCATCGGTTTTTGAATGCTTTAAAATGCGACGTCTTCAACAGTTTTTGTCTGAATTCAATATTGCTTGGCACATAAGTAGCCTTCACTAAGATACAAAATATCGTGCATCCGTTTTTGATTTCGATGAACGGTGTTGCCATGGTTACTAAAAATAGAAATTTCTGTATATAATTCCTTAAAAATGTTATTCCTCCTACAGTTTTAGTTTGATTTCAATATAACTGGACACACAAGTAGACTTCAATGTGATACATAATTAACTGCATCGTTTTTGATTTCGATGAACGGTGTTGTCATGATTACACAAAATAGAAATTTATGTGAAATTCCTTTAAAACGCTACTCCTTCTACAGTTTTGGTCTGATGGCAATGGCTAGTTTTCTCTTCCTTTGTTATAAGTACAAACAAGTAGAGCTATAGTCTCGACATTGTGTTGAACCCAATGAATCATTTTGCCTCGATTATAGTCAGAAAAAAACTCATGGCTGAACATATCCAGTCATTTGGACGAGTCAAGATTAGTGACAGTGAAACTGTAAATTCGCTACCATTTTTCTATTAGTGAAACATTGCTGATATAATGCAGGGTGGGACGTGACCTTGACTCGAGTTCAAAGTCCCCAAGGATAAGATGTTTTTGGTTGGATGCATGGACAGAAAGAATATCTAAATAAAATGTTTGAAATTTTCCAGACGGTAACACATGGATAATATTTTTATAACGAGAGCTAGTCATTGCTTAGATCAAGGTCATTTGGAGAGTTCAAGGTCACTTGGAAAGTTCAAGGTCACATATATTCCTTTACAGTCTTTTTCCTAGCTAAACATTGCAAGTTGCTTCTCTTAAAAGGTTTAAATTTTCACTTGTAGAACTTTAGAATGTGGCTTGACCTAGACTCAAGGTTACGTCTTCTTATCCGTAGCTCCAACGGAAGACCTATTCGTTGCTTTGCAACGAGCTCGGCTCTAGTTATTATACTCTTTGCATGCTTACTTTCATTATTTACTTTATACCCAGAGGTAGATTAGAGTAACAAAGAGAAAATGTATTTCAACTTTATAACCACCATTTAAACACCCCACATCACATTAATCACTAACTCTAATGCACATATTTCAAAATTTTATCGTCAGTGTTATTTCATCATAAATGGCTGATTAATACTAAAGAGCAGATTTTAATCACTATTGACTATCTAACTCAGACTAAGTACCCCCTCCCTCCTAGTACATGTATCCCTGACCAAGGGGCCCTGGAATCAATTGTTTTGGAAGAGTAACCTTTCTACATCATTTAACATGTACTTAGATCATTGGCTTAATATCTAGGAGCAAAAGAATAGATTTTCAAGGAATTCATGCATTTTCAATATATAACCAACAGAACCCTGCCCTAACACCAGAACCCCCGACCCAGGGGCCATGTTTTAAAAAATTTAAAGAGGTAGCTTTACTTAACATAACTTTGTACTTGGTTAGTTTATTTAATGTTCTGGAGCAGAGAAGAGGATTTTCAAAGAAATGCTGCATTTTCACTGTGTTATCTATAATGCCCCGTCCTAACTCCAGAACCCCTGACCTTTGGGTCATGAAATTCACAGAGGTAAAGAGGGCAAATCTTTATAAGAACCAAATGATGACCAAAGAAGAAAAAAGATTGATATTACCTTGTCCCAGAACCCCAAAGTTTCTTCAACATTTATTGTATGTTTGTCTGTAACGGAACAGTATTGACACTGGATTTCTCCCTTCTCATTTGCTAGCTCAATGGCAGGAGTGAATGATCTGTCGCCAACATCGCAAAAAATGCGTCTGCATTTGTATCCTTTGACAAAATTTATTTCTTCATGAAATGTTTCTGCAAGATTTTTGCAAGCAATTTCCACTGACTCTCCAATCTCTGCTGATACCTCTATCTGTATAACAGAGGGTTTAATACGCTTCACTTGTACCTGAATGTCATTTTCTGAAATTCCAATGAAAACAGTGTGATTTTTGAAATCAAATAGTGCTGCAGTTTGATAAAGGCATAGACTTTCTCCATCCCTGGAAACATTCCATTTGAGAATACTCATGCAATAAGCAACTACTCTGTAGTATAAAAACGTTGCAAATGAACTAAATCGAAAGCACAATATTGAGGAGTATTCCCACCTTTCTTCAGAAAAGTCTTCTTTGAACACTATCTTGTTCATGCTTGGAACATACCATGATTTGTCTGTTCCTGCTGCATCATTGTTGGAATGAAGAGCAACAAGCATTAAGAGTTTCTCCATGTATGTCATAATTTCAGTTTTGTAATTCAAATAAGACGATTCATCTTTCCATAGATTTTTTACTAGTTCATCCTCTATTCTGCCAGTTTTGTTGAAAGAGTCCCACTCTATGTAAAATCTTCTCTTACAGTCTTTATTAATATGATTCTTGTCCGCAATAAGCTTGTTGACTGCACTAGCAAACCACGGAATGTCAAGAATAACATTTTGTTGTGAATGGTTATCATTGAAATTCCCGTCTTCAAACCATAAAATCAAACCGTGTCTGTGGAAAAACTTTAAAAATTCTGATAGCTTTTCTCTGTTTTCAAGTTGAAATTCAGAGGGAAGGCATTTAGTATTTACATCCCATATCTCTTCATAAGACATAACTTTCTTCTGCTTTTCTTTTACCACTTGTTCCAGCAGTGCCCAGGTCGAGGGTACTTCAATTGTGTTATTGATTTTTTGCGTGGCTGCCTTAATAATGGAACTTTTTATAGACTCCAGCGTTTCTTTCCCTATTTCGTCAAGTTTAAGAAGACTAATGTCATACTCAGAGTCGACTACAGACTTTCTCAACCAATCCCTGTCCTTCCTGGGTACTGCTTCCCAGAACTCAGCAAAAATCTTATTCATTTCCTGTAGATAAGACATTAATGAGGATAAATCTAAAAGAAACTAATGTGTAGTAGAAGTTTAAGTAATGAAAAACTGTTAATTCGACAGGGTGTATGTACCGGGTGTGTCTTCTTTAAAACATATATGTTTATAATATTTAATAATACAAAATAAAAGTGAAAATGAGATTTTTGCAAGCAGAAGTCTTCACAGACATTCCAACAAAATAAAGTTTCCTTAAATAAAATGTCATTTACAGTCATTTACAGTTTAGTGGCTGCAACATTATATTTGACAGACATATCGTTCAAAATCGAAAGACCCTGGGTTAATTTGATTTTAATTGTTTGCAGTTTTAATTGTGCGTGATCATGCAGCAATAATTATTTCGTCTTATCAGTTTTTATTGGTATGAAAATTGTAAAATATTGAAAGAGTAGGTGCCAATTCACAAGTTTACAATTTTTCAATTTCTTATTATATTTGTTCAAACAAACATTTCTTGTAGAGTAAGAATTAGTTATAACAAATAATCATTTGCTTGCATTACAGTTTGACAAATGCCCCTGCCCACAAACACACATATACACGCATATCTTTCATGTGAGACTCTGAAATTTGTCACTTGTTATTTTCATTTTTTATAAACAAAACTAGCTTTCCTATATTGAACTCATTAATTAATTCTTGACTGAATGCATGTCCACTTATTACTTTCAAGGGATGAATCTCCTTTATAGTGCAATCAAAATGCATGATTGTGTCATTCTGAATTTAATATGAAAACAAAGATTTTTTTAATAAGTATGTTACAACAATTTATACATATTTATACAAAAACTTCAGTAATCTTGACGCATCATTTTGAATAAGGTTCCTGCAAGATTCTTAGATTTGTAGGGACTACCTACCAGAATTTATTTTAAAAAAAATACTTGATGATTTATTTGAATTTAATATCAGACTTAATTCAATCTGAAAATCAGAGAAATAGGATAAGCATGCTGATTCCAATACCCCCCCCCCCCCCCCCCCCNNNNACCCCCCCCCCCCCCCCACACACACACACACTCACAGTATTATTAGTTTTAATTCTATTATACAATATTAAGGTAGTTTATTATACAATTTCAAATTAGTTTATATATATGATCTCCAACGGTTTGTGGTTTGATATGATTTTTAGCCATGCTTATTGCTCAAAGAGCAATTGCCGGCTTATGTGATCCTGTTCAAGACAGGATGTTTACCCCATAGTCGCCATTTAAAAGTTACGTGTAAAAATAAAGTTCTTACTCTCAACTGCTTTTGAAATAATACAAACGCTAAAAAAAGCAACAAATATAAATCGTTTTATCAAAATAAATAAACATATTTAGTACCTTTGAAAACTTCAGTCTTAAGTCAAAGAACATTGTTCATTAGTGTAAGGATTTTTGATAATCAGTGTCACATGTATCTCAGTTCTCTGCACATACGAAGAAAAGCAGGAGAGGGAACCAGACTTGCCTGTTTGTTTATTTTCAGTTGCGGTACCAGATTAATTCAGATTTTGACAAAATTGGACCGTGGTATTAGGATCGAAACTCACTGTTAGTGTGATATCATTTATATTGATGGTTTTAAAATGATTTTTTCATCAGATTTTTTTTAATCTGATATTTTTTATCTGTTCATACAAAATAAACGTATGATTCATGTAAGAAATTCATAATGATTCTACTCTGTAAATGAGCCCGGCTCTCTGTACTTCTGAGTACTTTAAATATCGAACGAGTTATGTGTTTTCTATCCCCGAAGGCTCGGGTCATCAAGTACTTCTTTCAACATCAGTTTCCTGATTTTCTTCACATCACAGGTCTATGATCTGCAATATTCATACAAAATTATTATATGATGTCAGATTTATAATGCTTGAATATAACTTAGAAATCTGAAAGATCATTCAATGTCCTTTAATATACCAATATCAATAATTACTTTCCATGACCATGATAGATATGATTTCAGCATTTAATGTATCTCTTTAATATTTAATGCTTTATGATTAAGTGAAAAAAAATAACATAATATAAATAATGTTTTCAGCCTTATTATGTCATTGAGAATATATTGCTACATGTATCTCATACTAAGGACCCTGCTTTAAGTTTGATTAGTTTGAGAGAAAACATACCCTTTATAATAACAAAAATATTAGGGAGAGATTTTTTTTTAAATTTTGATATTCGAATATAGAATATTTTGCAGTAGAATTTAAATAAAACGAGAGTTTTTATGCAGTGCGATAACAGTCAATGTCAACAGATAATTGTGAATTTTAAAAAAAATCCGTTATATTACTCAGAATCTCTTTGTCACGGGAATACATGTATGGTTGTTTCAACCGCGTACAATGTAATTAATTCATTCTATAAGTAGTAGTTTTATCTTAAGAAGTCCACATTATTTAATTAGTGAAAAGAATAAGCATAATTATTTAGTATATAAGTAGATTGATCTATTTTTAACTACACGCGGTAACAAATACACGTTTGACGGCGATTAAAATCATGTTATTAAAATATCGATGTAAACATAGGTATGTGCAGAAAAAAAATGTTTTTATTTATTTATTTATTTATCTATTGTTTATCTCAGTAGTAGTTTTATCTTCTAAAGTCCACGATATTTTATTAGTTAAAAGAATAAGCCTCGTTATTTACTATATTAGATTATATTATTATTTAACTACACACAGTAACACGATTGACGGCGATTAAAATCATGTCATTAAAATATCGATTTAAACATACGTATGTGCAGAATTTTTTTTTTTTATTATTTATTTATTTATTTATTTATTTATTTATTTATTTATTTCTCTTTTGTTTATCTATTGTTTATCTATATTTATGACATTTGAATTATAGAAGGAAAGAATAATTTTAATGCAAGGAAAAGACTGAGGGCATTCCGAATAAATCGTTCATCTTGCGTTCACCGATCGTTCACCGTTCATTTTGCGCTCGCGTTCGCGCTCCGCGTTCACTCACCGTTCACCGTTCACACATCGTTCACCAAGTTGCGTTCACCGTTCGCACATCGTTCACTCACCGTTCGCTCTGCGTTCGTTCACCGTTCGTTCAGCGTTCGTTCACCGTTCAGGTGGGAAAGTAGAACGTTTCAGGGACTGTAGTGTCTTTTTTAAGTAAAATATCCAAGTATGAAGCAGAAGTGTCGGACAGCAAGTGTTTCCTTCTTTTCACGTAAAAGATTTTGCATTAATATTATTTTCTTAATTTAATATTATTTAAATAGTGATAATGCAACACATTTACACTTAAATTAAAGGTCATTATCACCTTAAAGTAGGTTGCAACACACCTTTTACCCAAGATGCATAAATTGGCCAAGTTTGATGATTGTGAGTCTAATAGATTTTAGATATGATCCGAACATAACCATGAAATAAAAAAAGAAAAAAAGGCCAGTAAAATGCTGAAAAACATCCAAACAATCCAATCATGATGAAAATACAAGGTATACATCTTCATATGATGAATAATTATTGTACAAATTTCCAGAGAAATCCTTTAGATAGTGTCTGAGAAATGGTCCTGACAAAATCTTTTTTACAGACAGACGGACAGCTAGACGGACAGACAGAGACACGCTGATTCCAATATAACCCCCAAACTTCGGTTGCGGGGGAATAATTAATACACATTTTTTTTTTCAAAATAATTCTTTTTCCTTTCCTAAGCAAACAAGAATTAACTATCTTACCTTTCTAACGTCACATGTACTATTTAGCGCACTTTTTAAAAACAGTTTCTTCAATATTATACCAGGAATAAATAATTTTCAGGTAATTTTTTTTCTATACAAAATATCATTTTACTATTAATTTACACAAAAAATTAACATAAATGATCTATTGAAATTTCAGGGCGAGGCAGCCCATTGACAACAAGATGTTGAAACAGGTATATCTCAGCCCTAGTTCCAAGATGCTGTCTCTCCTACTCCAAAAAGAATTTATTAGGGTTGATTAACTTCTAGTTATTTGATATATAGATAATAATACGTGGTAATAATATATACTAGATACTCGTTGTCAGCAATGGGGGGTCTTTCCTTCGAATAATCATCCTTATATGTAATATTCTTTGTAAGTAAAAATTTATTACATTTTTAACAGTGAAATACTTTAATTTATCTAATGAACAAAAATGATCCTGTCACACTGTTAAAGGATAATAAAATGATAGAGTATAGTGCAGTAAAAATCAATATTTTCCTTACCATAACAAAGAGTGTTGTAAAAAAAAAATTGGCTTGTTATAAGATAGAGTATGAAAAGCTCCAACAATATAATGTTAAAATTCATGTTTACAATGTTTTATATAATCTCAAATCACTTTGCTATTACATCTCATGATCTCATGATCAACTGTTAAACTATGACACCATGCAGCTTTTACAACAGGAGCCCAGGGGCCATATCGCTCACCTGAGTACTATGGGGGAGGAAAAAAGCATAAATCAGTTCAGTATTAAAAAGTTTAAATGCATGAGTGGACCTGACCTACTTCTAAAAGGCAAAATTAAGGGGAAGGGGTTTCAATCTGAAAAACTTGAATCTACATTATCTGATGATACTTCCAAATAAAACGACAATCCATGGATTTGATGTTCTGTGGAACAAGATTTTTTCTTAGATACTCCTATGTTAAACTTTTATCGTCTATTTTGGCTCCACCCTTCCACCAACAGTCATGATTTTAACACTTGAAGTACACTACCTGTTAAATCTTTCAGAAAAAAATTTGACCAACCATGACTTTGATATTTTTCGGATTGATTGATTGTTTATTGTTTAAATCCTTCTCAAGAAATTTTTACTCATATGGATACTCTATTCCTAAGGAGATTTGATTTTTGAAGATATTTCTCCTATGTATTCCTATGCTAAACTTTGATCGTCCATTGTGATCTCACTTAATACTCCCCAATGGGGTCATATTTTGAACAAACTTGAATCTACATCACCTGAGGATGCTTCCATATAAATAAGACAAACCATGGCAATTATGTTCTTGAGAAGAAGATGTTTTTTAGATTTTTCCTATATATTCAAATGTAAACACATGATCATTCATTGTGGCCCCTCCCTACATCCTAGGTCATGATTCAAAGAAACTTGATTCTACACTACCTGAGGATGATACCACATGTGTTTCATCTTTCCTGGCCCAATGGTTATAGAAAAGATTTTTAAAAGGTTTTTCTTATATTTTTCTATGTAAAACTTCGATCAACCATTGTGGCCCCTCCCTACCCCCGGGGGTCATGATTTAAAAATACGGTGTACTTGAATCTACACTACCTGAGGATGCTTCCATATGAGTTTCATGACTCATCTTTCCTGGACCAATGATTATGGAGAAGATTTTTAAAAGATACCATGAATTTTTCATTAATTCATAATAATTTCCCCCTGGAAAAGGGCTTGGTCCTTTGTTTGAACAAACTTGAGTCCTCAAGGATGCTTCGTGGCAAGGTTATTTAAACTTGGTCCAGTGGTTCTTGAAAAAAAGTTAAAAATGTGAAAGTTTACAGACAGGTGGAAGGACATCTAGACAGACGGACTACAGACAAAATGTGATCAGAAAAGCTTACTTGAGCTTAAAACTCAGGTGAGCTGAAAAGTAACATTTCTAACCAGTTCTTTTTTATTTCTTTCAAATCAATTTTACACTGTATCAAGTCCCACACCAAAATTAATTTTGTTGCCTGTTATATCCGTATAAAAAAAGAACTATATGCGGTATATTGCATATATTTGGCCACACAAAAGTCAAATTAAAAAAAAAAAAAACTTCCTAAAATATGCCGAATTCAATGTATTAGAAATATAAATTAACAGAAAATATTATAGTTTCAAAGCAGTGAATTCACAATGTTTGTTTTTATGACGTCACAAACTGGTCAGATTTATATCCTTTTTTCAGAAAGAGGAATAAATTAAAAATTTTAACGATTTTAGCTTTAAAATTTATAGAGCGCAAATTTGTTCAGGAACAATATTGACATATTCCATTGATATAATCATTCTAAACATTATACCAAAATATTGATCCTATACACACATGCGCTCGGTGACTTTTACTCAAAATATGGACGAAATATGTACATGTACATATTTCTGTAAAATTCATAAACAAGAGGTCCATGGGCCACATTGCTTACCTGAGCACTAAGGGTAGGAAAAAGTAGAAAATGTCTTTTTATTGTAAAGTTTAAATCCAAAAGTAGTCCCATGACCAATCATGGATTTGCTATTAAAAAAAACGATTTTTATAAAAAAAATACTTACATATATCTTTGAAAACTTTGGTCGGCCATTTTGGCCCCGCCCTACCCGTGAGGGTCTTGATTTGAAAAAAATTAGTCTACACTTATTGAGCATGCTTCCATATAAATATGATGATTATGTATTCGTCATTCTTAAGAAGATTTTTAAAGAATTTGCCTATATATTTCTATTTAAAACTCTGGTCGGCCATTTTGCCCCCCTCCCTTTCTTCTGGGGTTCATGATTTGAACAAACTTGAATCTACACTGCCTGTGCATTCTTCCATTAAATACGATACGATGAATTATGGCTTTGCTATTCTTGAGAAAAAAAATCAAAGAATTTGCCTATATATTTCTATGTAAGACTCTGGTCGGCCATTTTTGCCCCCTACTCCTGGGGATCATGATTTGAACAAGCTTGAATCTACACTACCTGAGCATGCTTCCATATAGATATGATGAATTATGGCCTTATCATTCTTGGGAAGAAGCTTTTAAAAGAATTTTCCTATATATTTCTATGTAAAACTTTGGTTAGCTAATTCGCCCCACCCTAACCCGGGTGTCATGGTTTGAACAAACTTGAATCTACACTACCTAAGAATGTTTCTTCATAAGTTTCATCTTTCCTGGCACTGTGGTTTTTGAGAAGAAGATTTTTAAAATATGCTACCAAATTTTCATTTATTCCCAATTATCTACCCTTGGATGAGGGCTCGGCCCTTTATTTGAACAACCTTGAATCCCCTTCACCCAAGGATATGTTGTGGCAAGTTTGGTTGGCCCAGCGGTTCTTGAGAAGAAGTCGAAAATGTGAAAAGTTTACAGACAGACAGACGGTCGCCGGACAAAATGTGAGCAGAAAAGCTCACTTGAGCTTTCAGCTTAGGTGAGCTATAACTGAATTTGCGTCATGTTTGTGACATCATTACATACATATGACGTCATTACTTATGAAAATATTCAATGTTTTCAAGTCAGCATATACTACTCTGTTTAAGAACTTAATGAAATATATCTCCATCAAAGTTTGATTAGGGGGGCAAATATTGGTTATTACCAAATAAAGTTCTTTATAAAATTTATATTACTAGGGAATCCAAGATAACTTTATTCATGAATTCACAATATCTGTGTTCGTATTAACCGAGTTTTACTTTAAAAAGCTTATATAAGGAATGCACCGTGAATGAAATAATGCATATTACTCTCCATATTCATTATAATTTTCAGGAATTTTTTTCAGTACATGTACAACGAAAACTTTGAATGAGATTTCAAGTGTGTATTTTTTGACATATGGACAAAACTTTATTAAATAAAGTGTTTGCACTTACGTCTTCAGATTTTCCCTCTGTGTGTGTAGCTACGATCAAAACAGGAGCCTTTGTTCCACCAAAAGTCTTTATAGAACTTATCCAGAACTTCACATAGTCTTAAAAAAAGACAAATATTTAGAATGTCTCATACAATTATTCATTTTGTAATCAAGTATGTCACGTCTGACATGAATTATATAAAGGATGTTTTAAACAGTATATTTTAGATAAATATATATAAAGCATGACTCAAAATTGAAAAGAAAATTAGGATCAGTGTGCAACTTACTGAGATACGGTACAATTAACTTCATTTTTAATTCATTCACGTTAATAGTTACTTTTACTGAAATGTTAAGTGTAATTTACCTAATGTAATCACACCAATTAATATAAATTGTATTTATTTTTTTAAATAGTTTTAATAATAAATATTGAACAAGAGGCCAATGGGCCATATTGCTCACCAGGGTACTTTGGCTAGGAAAAAGCAAAAAATTAGACAGTTCGGTATTGAGAATATCATATGACAAATCACAATTTTGCTGTTCTCCAGTTGACGATTTTTAAAGATTTTTCCTATGTATTCCAATGTACAGCTTTGATCACACATTGTGGCCCCACCCTACCCTTGGGGGTCAGGATTTGAACAGAGTTAGGATTAGGTGCTATGGAGGAGTGAGCATTCCCTGCCGACCGGTTTCACCAGCAATGCGCTCCTTGTCATGATCAGGAAATAACATCAATTCAGTGAATAAATAATGGACTTACAATTGGAATGAGAAACGTCAGTCAGCATTTATCGTCTCAAGCCACAGTCCAGAGTCTGCATATAGCTTTCTCCTACATGTGGCTGCTTGATCACAAAAAGTGTAATCTTGAATATCGTATAAGCGGAAATTTAAGCAGTACATCGATGTTTGTAGCGATAGCAAATAAAACACACATAGTGTGACAGTCACAATACTATAAACCAAAACAGATCTCTAGCTCATTTCTGGCTTCTGAGGAACTCAATGGAAAATAACCAGAACTTCTTTATATTTTAACAAATCTGCTATCTTTCTTCTGAAGAAAAAGCATGACTGTAAAGCATATAAATTTACCTTTATAAGTCCATGTTGAGAAGATTGATCCTTCTTGATTATTCTCCTCAGTTCTGACTTTATCTTCAAACTTCTGATTAACGTTTAATACAAGTATGAAGAACACACTTTTTGTGATGTAAATCTGATGGCAAGCATAGTAGGCAAATTGTCCAGCTAAATCCAGCATACTAATTGTTGGTATTTTTTCTTTGTCATCCAAAATCTTCAGCAGAATATTCCGTGGAATTGTAAATGGCTCTGTACCCGATTGAACAGAAGAATCTGATGTTTTTTCTTGTTCTTCGTCTAGTTCTCGAACAGTCTCTACAGATGTTTTTCCATCTCCTTCTTCTCTTTGGTAAATTGTTGGAATATTAGAATTCATTTTCTTTGATTTCGAACAGTCAATCTTCGCATCAATATCAGGATTTAGGTCAGAAACACCGACCCAAAGGAATGATTTTTGTCGTCTCTCATCAGCAGACACTGTTCAATGAAAATTTGTTTTAGAAGATGTTAAATACCTCTAAGAAAAAAATGTAAAAAAAAAAACTAGCATAACTTTTTAGACTTCATGATCATTAAGATTTTATTTTAAGGAATAACAGAGGAAAAAAATAAATATGCTTTTCTTGCTTTGAGATTGTGTGTTTTCTAAAAAAAAAGGTCTTCCTAGAATTTCAAAAATATTTTTGTGTAAAATTATTCAACCTTCTAGACGTCTATTTCTGATATTAAACACATGGTGATGAACCTCTAAGCCCCTGGAAGATTCGATGTCCTCTACAACCTCTTGAGTCTCTCCCATTAAACGATTTAGTAGTGTTGTTTTTCCAGCTTCGGCACATCCAACAAGTATACCTCTTGAATGCTGAACAGTTATAATTGCATTTTCCCTCAAAGATTTTTCTAGCTTTTCAATATATTGTGGTGGTATACTCTCCTCCACATTTTCCGTTAGATTATCATGTAGATCTAGAATAAATTGTTTTCATTAAAAACAAATATCATGACATTGTTTGATTTAAGTACTGCATTACTTTCTCACCACACAATTATCATGAGCAAAATATGTACAAATTTATCTGTTCTGCCTGAAAATGCTCCCAAATTCAGTTGACAAATTATGGTTTTCTTTTTTTAAGAAGAATTAATGTAAAAAAAAAATTGTCTCTATAACCCATTTTAAAGCATCATTTATTGTGGTGCACTTTACTCCTGTAGGCAATTTTGAGTAAAGTTGATCTTGCATTTCCAGTGAATGTTTGCAATTTACCACAATGAATAATGTTTAACGTTTCTTGAGAATAAAATTTTAAAAGTGTTTTCCTACCTATTTCATTTAAAACTTTTATCTTTTATTATGTACATGATATCAAATATTGTTCCATAACATCTCCAGTGAAAAGGCCAATGGGTCACAATGCTCATCTACTTTATCTTGGTTCAGCTGGTCTTCAGAAGACTTTCAAAGATTATTTATGTTGTGTAATCCAATGAAATACTTTGCACCATATGGGTCGTGGCTTTTTCAGACTTTAATCCATAAAAAGCATAGTTTCTAAATACCAACGAGATAAACACGGTCTTGCAGTTCTAAACAAGATTTTTTAAAATAGAAAAAAGTCTCTTTTATTTATATGTATTATTCAAAATTTGATTTTTATAATTTTACCCAATCAACAATAAATCAAATAGAACTGAATCAGCAATAGCTAAGTTTGTTTGCATTTTAATAACAATATGGCCATGGGACACAGTGGTGGTCATAGAAATTTTTGATCAGCTGTTCTTCAACAGTAGATCAGTAATAAAATGTTCTGAAATTGAATCCACTCCTACAGAAACGCAGAAGATAAATGCCTCATATACACTTAGAAATATATTTCGGTCAATAATATAATGAAATATCTAAGCATGTAGAGAAAAGAAACTTCACAATCTATCAATCAACAGGACATACAGACGCCAGAAAAAAAAATGATCAGAAAAAGTTCATTTGTGCTTAAAATTAAGTGTAATTTATTTTTTATAAAGGTCCGGTTAATGAACTCCTCATCAGTTTTTTTTCTGTGTTATCAGTTTTAATCTACGGAACCAACTTGTATCTGATGACTGAACTGAGCTAGAAAGTTTCCCCGAGTTTCATCTTTCAAGTACAATCCTCAGTTCGTAAGAAGGAAATTCTAAATATTCTTTTTAGATAGTTACATTTGATATATCTTTATTATTTCCCCTTCAAATGCTTCTTAATTCATCAAAATTAATTCTTTTTAACTAAAATATATAAAGATGTAAAAAGGTGTGTTTTCTTTCCTAAAGGTTAAAACATTGATCACAGTTAATATGTAGTATATCTTAATTATCTTTCTAATTTCAAATAGGAAAGAAAATCATGTCTTTTAATAACCTTCAAGGTTTTCTTCAGCAGTCTTTTCATGTTCCTGTACTAAGGCATATCTTTGAATGTTACTCAGACCAGACAGGTAGTCTTTCCCTGTATAGGTTTGTAGCCTTTGGCAGACATCAGATATGACTGTCCAGGTATCATCAAATTCTCTTTTTGAGAGAGAAGCAGAGGTCTGGTGTGCGCTATAGGCGTTTCTTATAATCCTTATCCTCTCAATGTCATCACCGATCGTTATTTCACCTACTGATGGCATGTTTCCACCCCAACCATTTGTTGGAGGAGGAATCTTTGTACATATATTTCTTATCAGTGTATATAACAATGTTATATCAAATTCTTTATAACCATCTATCTTGGCGCCTATAAGACAAAGTTCTTGGTCAGAACGAAGTCTCTTATAAATCGATGATACTTTCACTTTGCTGTAGACAAGACCAGGAGGTACCTCCATCTCTAAGACATCTCTACAGGCCTGGGTTAATTCTTCGTTTATTGCCATCCCGAGTTTTGCAAACCTAGAACGGCTACCAGGGTCTGGTCTAGAAGCCATGGTTTGGGTTTCGAATTTTTATAGATTAATCCACAGTCTGAAATTATAATGAGGCATTTTGTCAAATTTGTAATGTCCTGCTTTACAAGGTCTGAAAGAATAAATGTTAAGTTCAATTCTTGTTTGGAATGAAACCTTTTTGGAAAGTGAAGACATGCAATTTCAGTTTGTTGATCACACATACAGGGAAACCTCCATTTCTTTTACATATCTGCAATCCTGTGTTAATACCCCATTTGGCAAACCATAACTGGAATGATAATTCTATATTTTACCATTTTTGTAAGAAAGGAGAAAATGTATAACGTACGGGACACGGAATCAAACTACACCAAGATATGAAATTCTTCGCATGACAACCAGACGAAAAAAAGCACGCATAATGTTAGAGCGAAAATTATTCGTGCGATTTTTTAATGCTTCATATGAATATCATGTGAAGACAAGCATGTGTTTTCTAACCCAGAATTTAATGGAAAGCTGTTAGATGTATCTATGAGTTCCAAAAAGCTCTATCCATTAACTAATTATAGTTCTGTTAAACGGTCATGAACTTTAAACAAATTGCAACATACTTTTCTTCTTTAAATACAATTGGTAAATTGTATTCGAATTGAACTAAAAAAAACTCTTGAAAAATATATTAAGGCGAAAGTTTTCTTTTTAAAAGAAAAAACAGTTACTACTTTGAAAAAGCATGTATTGCAGAAATGTGCTATCATATGCAACAAGGTAGACAATTTTAACCACTTTAAACAATCACTTTTCATTTTAAACAAGCATAATGAAATTAATGATTCATTTTGTATACATTAAAGGGTTTAAATTTCATCTTTTTACTGAAGATATAAGGTTTAAGAATTTTATATATGTCTAAATGTTTGATATCAATCGCATCATCTCGGGTCTTTCTGTCTGAGGTCACAAAAAAAACTCAAATGTATTAACATTAACGGATGTTAAAAATTTATACATTTCCTGTTGATTCGAATATACGATAGACGGAGTTAGAAGTCCCTTCTGTACTATATTTGAAGTAATATCATTACACTAATTAGATTAAAACTCCATATTCCAGAGATAAAATGCCCCCATGCTTTCATTTCAAAGATCGTGAAAAGGGAGGGTTGTCATGGCGTCTACCATATACCATCGAGGTCGTTTTTCCGCTAGCCGGAAAGGCCCGAGAAGTTGCAATTGGTTTGATATTTTTGGGGAAATAATCTATGGTGCAACACAAAAATACCTTATTAGCTAAAAGTTAAGCTTTTGTTTTTTTTTACTTTGTTTAAAGATTTTTTCTCCTTTAGAACGTTGATTCTAATAGTGAGATCTATTTTGCTTAGTAAAGATAACTTACTGTCGTTTTGCCCCCAAACCGGAGCGCGAAATTGATTTTTCTGGCTCCCATGTACAAATATGAGAGCCCCAAATTTTAGTCATGAGCGCCTTAAATAATATTGTCGCAGATAATCGTTATGTGATGATTTCAAGCACGTATAAAAAGCTGAATATTGTTTGCTTTTCCTTCATCAAAGAACACTGTCTGGTGTAATATTCTTTTAATTATTTGTAAAATTAAAAGTGAAAGTATTTGAGTCTGTACATCGCCGTTATCCCAAATAATTTTGTATCGATATCTATGACTTCCAGCCAGTATTTTTTTCTTCTTTTAATGGACAACGTCGTGATAATTTTGTATTTTTATTTCTTTTTTTGTTATTGATTCCTTTGTATTCATTTTAATCTACATTTAGGGTCCGTTTGATATGAAATAGATAAATTCACATGGAAAGGTTGTATAAATGTTAAAAACGTCGTCAAAGGAAAAGAATTAAGGTGTATATTAACTGTATTTGTTAAACTGTAATGAATTGGATACTTGGACACTGGATGAAAAATACAGTTTCCGCATGGCTGAAACTCTACTGAAACTCTGCGGAAACTTAAGGTTACTAATAGTTTCCGCAAAGTTTCAGTGCGGAAACTTCAAGTTTCATCAAGTTTCCGCAGTGCGGAAACCAAAGGTGTCCACGAATCCAAATAGTTTCCGCAACTGAAACTTGCTGAAACTTGAGGTATACGCAAGGTTTCAGTATGCGTATATGGTTGAAATACATATGGTGTACAATAGGTTTCCGCAACTGAAACTTGCTGAAACTTGAAGTTTACGCAAGGTTTCAGTATGCGTATACGGTTGGAATACATATGGTGTACCATAGGTTTCTGCAACTGAAACTTGCTGAAACTTGAGGCAAGGTTTCAGTATGCGTATACGGTTGAAATACATATGGTGTACCATAGGTTTCCGCAACAGAAACTGTACTTTAAATTATACAATTTAGCCCAGCTTTTCAACCAAAACTCATTTCCCCCCTGAATTTTCATATTGGAAAAAACAAAACACACTCACACTAGTTATCAAAGAATATTTAATATTATTATCAACATTTATATACAATGGCTTGGCCATTTATTTTCTCTTGCATCATAAATATTTTTACAACTAAGTCCGAGCTTTCATGTCACAACAGGAGGACAGAGAAAATGTCTGCATTTAATGATGTCTCATACATGAGAGATATAATCTTCCAAGAGGAACTTAGAACTGCAATCAATCAACTAAACCGGAATTCGGTATATGCAAGTCTAGTTTCATCAAGGAAATGTAAAAGTACTTGGTATAATAAATGCACAAGTTCACATCATCAGTAGCCAATAAGCACCAAAGTGGATTTCTTTGTTAAATATTCAGTTTGTAGTCCATCATCAACCAACAGAAAAGTCCTTGAACTTGCACTTCAAGTTCAAGTTGGATTGACCTGCTCGTCAGTTACTTCAACCTATTGAAAATATATAAAAATATAGTTTAACAAAATCCCAATCTAAATAAAACAACATGTTAGATCCTCTTGCATACTCGCTACACAACATCTAACAGCATCCATAGAAGGTCATGTCAAATGTCAAATACGGAACAACTCAGACTCTAGACTTATTCATTCCAATAAATTAAATACAATAATTTTTGCATTCGAGTATTTGATTGGTTAATAGAATTCAACGTCTGACGTGACACTCTACAGGATGCCATTAGATTTTAGCCAATATGTGCGCAGATCTAACATTTAATTTTAATAAGAATGACAAACTATTTTTTTTTCTAGGCCTAACAACTTCCACTCAATTGAATTTTGTTTGTAATTTATACAAAAAGCCATGAAATTCACAATTTTGAAAGACAAAAGCACCTTTGTTTATTATAACTATACACTTAGTTAACATGCTTATTTTGGTTACTTAATACCCAAAGGTAGATCAGAGTAATAAAGATACAATGCAATTCCATTTTATAACCACCAGTTGTGTACCCCACCCCACAGGAACCACTAACCCTGGGGCCACACATTTCAAAATTTACTAAATGTTTTCATAGGTTTTATTTCATCTTAAATGGTTTGATTAATTCCAAAGAGCTATAAGACCCACCCTAATACTAGAATCCCTGACCCTGGGGTCATGAATTTCATAATTATGGTAGAGGACTCAATGTGGATTACAATCATACCAACAGTTTGACTGCTTGATGTTCAGGAGGGGAAAAGAAGAGGGGGATTTTCAAAGATTGCATGAATTTTAGTGGTTTTGGAACCACCCCTCAGGCCCGCGGGGGGAGGGGGGATAAAATTTATAAATTTTGTTCCCCTTCACCAAAATTGGCTGAAATTGGTTGAGCGGTTGCAGAGAAGCTGAAAATCATGATAATAGTTATCTTAAATAAATCATACAATTTTAGTAGGTAGCTCGCAAAATGAGACTTTCTAAGAAAATGTTAACATCTGTTTATTTCATGGAAACATATATACTGACACGCAAAAGAAACGCAACACCTTACTTTAGGGGGAAATAATTATGTAAAGTAAAGAATTTTGCATATTAAAATTATGAATATCTTCAATTTGGTAAACATCGTTGTTTTAACGGTTGAACGATTTCCATACCATAACCGGAAGTCAAGTTTGAGTCTGCTTAACAGAAATCAAAAATTGCATGTTTAACAAAACATTTGGCAATATTATGGAGTTTTAAGGGTGTTTAACTGTTCATCATAAGTAATGCAGCAATATTTCAAAAAATAAACTCTCCTTTTATTTCCCGTAACGATGCTAAGGCTACTTGAAAATGGCTTATGTACGCATTTCCATTGCTCTGGTTGGAAAATTTCAATGTAAAGGGGATGGAGAGTTGCTGATGCGAAATTTCATTACATTACGCCTCAACAGGGTCTAACGTATCATATGCATTAAGAACAGTCCTTGTACCGGAAGTCCAGGTGTGGCTACACTGCACTAAGTTAGAGAAAATTCGACCTAATCATCTGAAAAACGGGAATTTAAAAATGTCAAAGAATAATTCCTTCGCTCAGATCTCGATATCAATGAACCTATTGTATCGTAGAAATTAAGCTGCAATCGTTGTTTAGGGCAGTCTTGCACGTTTTACTTGAATGGCTGTGAGGGGGGTGTTTAAACAGTTATATTTTACTTAGTAAAGTAAACAGATAAACATTTACCATTTTTTTCAAATCTCTAATGTTCTGAAAAATGAGTTTAGCCATATACTTTATTCGCTTTTGAAAATCATAAGATAAAAAAATCAAACATTTGTAGATTACTGCTTGTTGCGTTTCTTTTGCGTGTCAGTATAAATATATTATATAAAACTTAAAAAGTAGAGCAAAGCAGCTTACATGTTAACCCCCT
>PRKT01000857.1:0-23894 GCA_003671525.1 Saccostrea glomerata | reverse complement strand
GCAGTCCTATCACAACCACAATTTAAAAGTTCTTGAAAAGCAATTATATCTGAGAGTGAGAAAAATTAAATAAGTTACAATTTTTCATAAAAGCAAGACTACATCTAAATTATGTTTGTTTAAGATATGTAGGCCTTCTTTGATTCAAAATTATAATCCATTTAATACTTTATTTTATTTATTCCATTTTGCATCAAGGGCAGATAACTATTTATATAATAAGATAGAACTATGACTCTTTAGTGGCCATTGTTGAAAATTGATTTAATTAGTGATAGAAATATGGCAAATGGTAAACAGCTATAAACAGAGAGATTACAAAAATCTTATTTGTGTATCAGTCATTTTATCAAGTCAATAAAATTTAGAAGTCATATAGACATAAAAGTATTATGTCAAATTTTCATAATGGGTCACACAGTGTGGCCCAGTGGTTAGAGCGACACGCCTCAAGTTGGGAAGTAGGTGCTGATTCTAACATCACGGGTCTGAATCCAATGTAGTACAGAGAGACCGCTCCCTCGGATGAGAGCAGAGACTGTGTTGGTGATGTATCAACATGAATAAAAAGTTCTCTAAACGGATATCATAATTTCTACGAGCAACAAACAAATACTAGCATATGACTATATAATATCAATGCATGCAACTTAAGAAATTGATAATGGCCAATTGCTCATTTCATCAAGCTCCAGTCTATCATAATGCAGAATTTATATACAGGTAAACAATAGCTGTTCTGTTGATATCAAGAGAATCATGTTTATGGTTAATATGATTTAAAAGATATTTCTGATACCGGTATTTAGAAACTGCACAGTGCAGCACCACATTTAATATTTGAAGCCCAGGGTACAAAAATAACATAAGTATTTCTAATGAAGAATTAAACCATGCACACTAAATTAAGTTTTCGGTTGCTTAAATAGTCTTATTTATTTCATATAGATCAAAACATGCATATGTGTCAACATGAAATTAAAATTTAATTTAAAATAAATATCATTTTAAGTTTAATTCATTATAATTAGGCCTTGTAAGAAAAGATGCTTATGTATCTTTGTGTATAAATAGTTTATTCACTTTCGAAATTTGCTTTAAAATCCTGAAAATAAAAATACTTCGACTTGAATAATGTGCGGCATTATGAAAATTATCAAGTCACGTTCATAGCCCAAAAATCTGCAAGTTCTCAGGAATTTTACTTTCATGACTACAACATGTACAAATTGGCATTTCACAGTGATACAATACTACACGATGGCATTCTCCCATCATGGTGCCCTCTTACATGTCTAATATTTACGATTCTAGATTGCATGTATGTTAAAAATATATTGAACCCCTTCCTCAGCTGTGCAGCACAGTCTTCCATCGATAATAAAAACAATTCAGCAAAAAATAAATGTACGATTCAACAAACTACTTCTGAGAATAACATTGAACACATCCAGCAGCTATAATCATGATAATGTACAATAAAGCTCACCTTTTCTGAAAAAACATAAGCGTGGGGTCAAATCTAAATCTTTCGATTTTCCAAATGAAAAAGTTAACACCGGATATAAGTACATAACGATATTATACTCTAAAACCAACCTACATTTAAAATTCCGGAATACTACAACACGTTGTAATTTTTACATTATGTAAATTTTACATGATCGGGACGATGCAGAATACGAAAAACATGAAAGTTAAATACAATGGTGCAAAATACATACATGCGTTTAAACAGCAGTTAATTTAATATATGTATAACAACCTAAGCTGAGAATGATTTACAAGGCGCTTTTTCACAATAATTACAACTGTACAATGGTCATTTTGAATTTTTGGAACGCGCCATTTTTAGGCCAACATTATTCTTACGATTTCAGACGATAAAAACAAAAATAAAGATGCTCTGAACTGTAACAAATAACTACCTGTATCTAATCTGCCGTTTGGGGTGCCTTTATTCAGTGTAGATACAAAAGATCTTCTCATCTCTGTTGTTTTTCTTGAGCAAATTCTTGGTGTTTTCTTCGCCATTTTGTCCTTCTTTCTTCTCTGAAAATCTAACCAATGAGAGAGAAGCATTCTGCCGCGATACGCCACCTAGTGATTCAAATTCTTCACGGAAATTTGCATTTCTCTTTTGGCAATTTTTTTTTTACGTTTTAAATGCAAATGTCCTTGTATATATATGGCAACAGAATGAACAGTTTTGAATGATAAAATAAAATTGATCATGGAATCGAAGGGGATAAAAAGCGAATTTTAGACCTTTATTACATGATTATGGTAATTGTTGAAACGGACTCCGAATGTCCTAATGTTTTCAAATAGAATGATTTAAAGTCACATGTACTTCGATTATTGTGTAAAAAAAAAAAAGAAAAGAAAAGAAAATGGTATACAAGTCAACAAAGTTATGCTGGTGGCATATTAACCATGTATATGTGCAACTCAAAAGTAAAATTGGGGTTATAAGAATTATTCATCAATTGTTGAAAATTTTCTACTCAGAAAATATCAACATGAATGTACAAGTCTATTTGTTATCTAGGAACACAGCTTACAAATTGAAGTGGGGAGATTTACCAATATTTCTCCTGAAGATCGATTATGTAGATGTACATTGTAACATTCATTTTGTTTTAAAACATTGTCATGTAAAAAAATATATATATATATGATGGTCAAACATGTTCCCCCCCAAAAAAAAAATCTCAGTATATTAATAGTAAATCTCCATATTTCTCATCTTTAGATGTTGAACCAAAAAAAATACTGGTCACTCAATACAGAAGATACGGAAACTCTTAATTTTGCAGGCAAATTTATATAAATGATATCATGTAATAGAAGTGGTCATAGTCCTTTACACATGTCATATGTAAATTCTTCTTTATTCCTTTATAATACAGGATTATTAATTGCTTTTAATAATTGTTTTGCTATTGATTGACTTATCTTTTCCTTATTATTGTAATAATCTCACACTTTTCTGTTTTGGACTCTAAATTAGAAATAAAACGTTGTTTTAATATAATGTACTTAGAAATAACCTATAAAAAAGTTATGAAATAAAATAGACTTAGTTTTCATTAGGTTGCGTTTCATTGACCTCTAAATATTTTCAATATTTGAAGTTTACAATGGTAGCAAACAAAGAATACCATTAATTGTCGATTTCTTTTTGTAATAGCCGATTTTTTTTTTTTTTTGTGGAGAAATTGTAAAATAATATTGAAATTTTTTAAATAGTCTATTGAACTATAGCTATATCAAATATTCTCCTTACCAATATATTAATTTTATTATATTAGATTGATAGATAAATATTTAAGAGGTTTGTCTATTTTCTTTTAATCACCAACACATAAAATAAAAACGTCTTATGCTAAATATGAAACATTGTATGAAATATTTTACATAACACATTATACATATGACATGTTTGATTTTAGGTGAAGTTTTATATAGTGTGATTTTTTTTTAAATTTTGAATGTTCAGAAACCTTGGTGTCATTAGAAAAGGCTAATTGTGTATACAATGTACTGCGTGTATATATTACGCCTGGTCACAGTCCATGCATTGTTCCTCTAAGGTAGAAAAACCTCTCAATCCACATAGAATATACAAAAAATACACCAACACGGTAGCAGGTGTCCTCGCGACACGTGTCTCCCCACCTGTGGCACGTGAGGACAGGTAACCGCGAGGGTGTCTTCCCACTTAGCCAAAATTCTGAAAATGTTACAGTTGACTGGTTTTGGCTATGTGGGAATGGTGTACAGGTTGTGGGAGGGAGAGAACAAAAGAAATTAATTACAGGTGACCTATAGTCTGTTTAAGATTAACCACAAGAAATAGGTTAACATTTACTTATTTAATGATGATATTGTAATAAACGGTAACTGAAATTAATATATATGAAATAATTAATAGATTGATTTTTTTTTCAATTTTGAATAAATTTAAAGACCATTTTTACTATGTTATTTTATTAAACATTTTAAAAATACATGTGAATGAAAGATACGGTACTATGAATGTCTTTGAAATCTTGAATCTATGTGTTGTAATCATGTGTTTATTAATAAACTTAAATGCGAATAATTATTTAATAATTTATTAAAATAAAATATCACATTAATGGAAAAAAATAAATAAGATGACTGATGTAAAAGTGGTTATTTTTAAATAAACTTTTTAGAAAATAAACATGCTTATATTAAACTGTTTTGTTTGAAAAATATGTTAAAGCAAGATAATCTCTAAAAGATATTCTATTTTATCATTCAAACATTTTTTGTGCATTAAGAATTAGTTTGAACTTATTTTATTGAATAAATACAATACAAATGGTTTGAAAACAAGTTCTAACAACTTACTAGGTTCTCATCATAAAATGCTACAACTGTCAATACATATAGGAAGAAAAAGGGAAAAAACTATTGATATAAGAACTAAATATAAGTTTAGCATGGACACTTTATGTATTTCTAGTAAACTATATAAATCAGATTTTATAAATATATTTTTGGTCCATGCTAAACTTATATTTAGTTCTTATATCAATAGTTTTTTTTCCCTTTTTCTTCCTATATGTATTGACAGTTGTAGCATTTTATGATGAGGGTATTGTTTCACAAAAGCAGACTTTTTACATATAAGAGTTCCTCGTGTAAATAAACATTTGGGGAACAAATGGAATATTTAATTTTAATCAGATTGACATAAAATGCTGCAAATCCTGGGAACCATGACATCAAATTTTCAGGACATGTTTTCTTGTAATATTTTTAATGCTGTAAAACCGCGGCTTACGAATAAAATGTTTTTACGAAGACGGAAATAAAAATAATATATGTAGATATCAAATCAATGTTATAATAAAAAAAACTAGTACATGTAACTATTGAACTATATATATATATGAATAGTAAAAAAAGGCTTCCTAGTCAATATGTATTATTAACAAATTGAAATTATTGATATGATATTCATTAAGGAAAATATATATAGAAACATGTATAAAGAATATAAATGCAAACCTTTCTATCTCAGATTATGTTCACTCTCGTAATTATCTGTATTTCATGCACCATGAAGACACACTAATTTTCTTTTTAAACAACTTTACATGAAACGTAATCGAAGTTTTGTGAAAATGATGTATGTTTTCAAAATAATTAATTCCCGAGGGGGAGTATTGAGTTGAGTAATGTAGAAAATCCTTGTGAGAGGAATCGATTTTGTTTAAAAATAATATTTTTGAATTCCGACACAATATGAAATAAACAATTTTTATACATTGAATATGAAGCAAGGATCTTGAATAATATGCTTATCATTGATATCAATATCGGTATGTGTAAGTTTAAACAGAGCAGACACATCTCAAAATCTGAATATGAAATATTAGATATTTAAAAATAAAACCATTTTTTTTTTTTTTGTAAATGTGTAAATGAATATAAGGATGATATGAGTTGATTTTTCTACCCTTTAAAAAAAAAAAAATAGAAAAAGTTTCAGTACGGTTTCAGCATGCAGAAACCATATGGAATCGAAATTAATAGTTTCCGGAAACGGAAACCTACTGAAACTAAAACATATCGTTAAATTGACGTTTCATTAAATTTTACATTGGTTTCCGTTTTGCGGAAACTATTAGGAAACAAACCTAATGGTTTCAGTATCCGGAAACCCTACTGAAACTTGCTGAAACTATTATATAGTTTCCGCATTGCGGAAACCATACAGGAAACTTCAACGCCAAGTTTCAGCAAGGTTTCCGCATAGTTTCAGTTTTGCGGAAACTAGACTTTTCATCCAGTGCATGGAATTATGTTTACTGCGTATGATTTTTTTCTGACTAGTTTACATTTATTTCTATGTAACTATATTAAGTCTTACTCTTCTATATTCTGTCTTTTATTCAGTAAACGCAACTCCTCTTTTTATGATTGATTTCTACATAACTGCACTTACTCTTTCCAATTCACGCATTCTATTGTAACGTTTTACAATGAATCACTGGGGATTGTACCTGGTTATTTCCAGGGTTTGGGGTGTTCAATATTAAATGATTGAAAATAATTTGTATGATCTTAGTGGACTGCCGAAATATACAAATATGTCCTAACCTTATCTAGGTAAATTATAAGATTAACAAATGAATCACTAAAATAATCGGAGGCAAGCAAAAAAATCAAATGGGGAGTCCTAACCTACCATTTAGTTATGATGCCCGTTCGCTCCCGGACTACCGCAAGAACTGTAGGATGCCTTATTCAGGACGAACAGTACATGTGATAGCCCTTCAACCACTACACTCACTGTAGGATGCCTTATACAGGACGGACAATGAGTATAGCGGCCCTGACGGACTGGTCAGCCGATGCAGACGAGACACAACAAACTATGGCTAGCCTCTAAATTGGAGGTCAACCAAGTTTGTGGCAGGCCTTAACTGGGTTGGCATTCCAAATTCACTCTCTAACTGTTAAACGGGCGAGGAATATAACACGCAAATACATTATTCAGGCCACTCGTCTTCTAACCTTGGCTGCATCCGACGAACTACCCCCTTAGCGATTGTGGAGTCTCAGTATTTATATAAAATAAATGTCATTGGTTGTGAACATTGACTAATTAGGAAGCCCGCATAATTAAACCTTAGAATCCCGAAATCATCACACTATACTAGTTTACCAAGACTACTGTGATAAATCCAATTTAAAATTAATTTGCGTTTACGGTCATGAAATATTAAATTTTATCACACAGAATACACATAAAGTTATTTTAACTGTTTTAAGGGGTACCTAGTTAATTCTTTTGATACAGTATGTGTACACATTTCGGAAATATCTATAAACAGAAAAAAATGTGGTAACCTCAGAAAATATTTAACTTTTTGTTAAATAAAAAGTACATTTTTTTTTTAAAGTTTCCCTACCTGGGAAATATGAGAGAAACTACAGATTGATGGCTTCAGTGTCGGGAATCTATATGGAAACCACTCAGACATGTTTCCATGGTTTCCTATCTTGGGAAACGTGCGGGAAACCACAGGTTGATTGTTTCCATGCCGGGAATCTACATGGAATCCACTGAGGCATGTTTCCACGGTTTCCTATCTTGGGAAAATTACGGGAAACCACAAGTTTATTGTTTCCATATCGGGAATCTATGTAGAAACCATTATGTGGTTTCCATAAAATGGAAACTATATGGAAAATACAGATGTCACGATTCCCATACGTTTCCATCGGGTTTCCAAATTTGGGAAACCCGGCTTTTCATCCTGCGTTGTGTGTTTGTTGTTAAACATCCCTCTCAGGAATTTTTTACTCATATGGAGACACATCCACTTGAAAATAATAAGGACAACTCAGATTCAACATTCAATTTTATAGTTTTCAACCATTAAAAAAATGAAATATTTCCTACCGATATACGTGCAATGTTGTGTACACCACACTGCATGCACGCGCAGTGCCATCTAGAAATGATAATGGTAAAACTAGCGCTTAAGTTGGGTACGTGACGCAAGCCCAATGTAATGCAGTTGTGGCAGATACATGTACATATTTTAGTAATTTTTTTCTTTGCATACCTGTATATATTAAGTACATGTATTATAATTATCATTTATTATATTTAATTTGATTTAAAATGCACATATTGAATAATATAATTATTCAGTTTAAATAAAGCCCTTTAGTGTGCCTTCACCTATAGTCTGTCAACAGGTGTATATACACCCATGTTTACGCGCGATTGGCAACACCGATCGTTAAATTCAACTACAAGAAGAAGATGGGGATAAGTAAAACAGTGTTTTGTCATATTTCTTCGCGATTTTTCTTCAACATTTCCCGACTTTTGAAGTGCAATTAAACATGTTTAACACCATGAAAGTCCTTTAGGCATTTTAAATCACAATATCTTTTGTAAAGATACGTTTTCCTTGAACATGATTGCCCTAAAATTAGAAACGAAGTGATATTTCTTACCTAACTACTTACTACCCGACAGTCCCAAAAACTCATTTGCAATTCTAAATGGGTAATTCATAAATGTTTTTCGATTTAAAGTTCTTCATCACACAGAAAGCGTCAAAATGACGGTTTAAAATGAACTATTGGCAAACGTTTTGGCGATCGGTAACGACTCTATATGCGATCGTACAACGAAGAATATGTGTTAAACATGCGTTCGTGCAACATGATATTTATAAAATACTTTTAATAAAATAAAGTAAAAAATAGAAATGCGGTATTGGCGGAACTTTTGTCAAGATAGAATCGATCACCAAGCATTTGATTTTCGAGAGGGAAAGATCGAAATTGACTGACGCTCTAGTCTATTAGTTGAATAATGTCCACATTTTAGGAGAAATGAAAACTCCATGGAACCCTGAAGCTTATTATTATTTTATGAATGCAATTGACAACTGACATCTTAATATAAAAAAAAAAGATACCGAAGGAGTGTTACAAGGGCCGAATTTTTGTATTATTAAAAAGGGTTTTATTGTCTACACTGTAAAAAATAAGTGTTTAAGAAATAAACACCAAATTGCAACAGATAATAAACACTTCAACACGTTTAAGATTTAAACACCTCGTGAAGTGTTTAAGAAATAAACACGTTAGAATGTTTTAATTCTAAACACACGAGGTTTAATATTTAACGACGTTCGATCCTGATATTTAAAGTCTTAAACTTTTTTTGCCAAGTATATTTTTAGTTTCTACATACATAGCTTCATTGAAATTCAAATCAAAAATGGGGGTCAATATGCTTCTTTAAGCGCTACAGTACATTTAATATGACCTTTCTGCACTGAAATTTGTTTCTCAATTAAAAATTACATCTTCGACGTTTTCCCTTCAATATTTTTATCCAATTAAAGCATGAAACAAAATGAACTCTAAGTCTGTTTAAAAAAGACACTTAAAAATTGTGACTACAAAAAAGTTTCAAATTACTTCGCATAATCAATTAATTGACCTTTCTGCACTAATAAAATGTTATTTTTCCGGCATTGAAAATGTAATAAGCAAGAAAATTATATTAAAGTCTTAAACTTTTTCCGATTTCAAGAAAATAGGTCTAAGTTATTTTGAATATTTAGAAAAGAACATCAAAAGTGGGGGTATATGATGTACATATTCAGATATTACCAAAAAAGTGTGAATTTTACGTTAAGGTTGGCTCCATTTTTCACGGATTTTCAGAATATATTTACTATATTTGTCACACTTTGTTGATAAAATTCATAAGAAATAATTTAATAGATATTTCAGAACTAGCATAGCATATTTCACTGCGAAAAACAGCTTTGTGTGCAACCAGCATGGAAAAATAGGCATATAAAATTAACAGTACTGTTATAGTTCAAATGGAAAAAAAACTGATCATTTTCGTCTAAAAATCCTTCCGCCACAAAATATAGTCCCTAGCTTAATTCTACTTGAATGGAAATTAATCGCGGTTTTTTCATTGAATATAGTTTAAATTGCATTGTAGAATTCCGTTTTATTGTTAGAACCTAAAAATGATGCTTAATTTCATGAATTAAGGACCTGCGGGAAATACGCTCAAAATATCAGGATCGAACGTCCTTAAATACTTCTTTTTTCATTCTGTTTAAATATTAAACACTTCAAAAACACAAAATGTTTAAATATTAAATACGGAATTAATACATAGAGTTTACTAGATAAACACCGTGAATGTTTAATATGTAAACATTTCATGTTTAATTAATAAACATGTTCAACCTAAACATCTAAACACTTAACATATTTATTTGATGCAACAGATAATAATCAATTAAACATGTTTATACATCAATTTTTAAACACTTTAACATGTTTATTTTACCAATTAAATAAACACTTAAATGTGTTTATAAGTTTTCAACATTTTATTTGAAACAAACATAAAACAGTACAAAACACACAATTTGGTTGATAAAAACATGTTGTACACGAAGTTTTTTTAATTGATAAATGATGTAATGTTGATTTGGGGGTTCAAACTTAATAAACAATTATGACATTAAACAACACATTTAGTTACACATAGATACATTTCAATTTAAGTTAAAAAATAGAATTATCAAAACAAACTAGCACGAACATGTAAACCCTGCATGTGTAAACTAATATCCAATAAATTGATTTCGGGAAGGGGGTGTCTTTGAAATATGAAATAAAATACATTATCGATTAATAAAATGAAATATTTTTCATCAGTAAAATTTTAAAAAGGCCTAGGTCGTCCATTGCATCTTTTTTTTAAATAATAAAAGAATCAAATCCATGAATATATATGATGCAAAAAGACTGAAAATGTCATTTGTTTTCTGGATACGGAATGTACATGTATATACATGTATTACACTCAGTCTGATAAATCCAGTTGTAAAGTTTACTTTCATAATTATTCAGAGTTTTATAACCAAATGAAGAAATTTTCCAGTTTTGACCTGTAAAGGACTAATTCATTAAATATTCTCGATACTATACATGGGCTGCCGGGGTATCACTCACTCAATTCCATAGAATATTCTAACCGAGTTAAACAGTCTAACTCCTCTGGTTGTGGGTAAAATTCAGGTTCTTCTACAACAGATGATGATCTCCAGTTTTCCATTCTCCAGAACTGTATCCACACTAAGTAGTTCTACTTCCTTCTTCTCTTCAGAAATATCCTGAAAAATAGATAGATGAAAAAAGATTCACTATGTAAATTCAGATAATTATATGCAAAGGAATACATTGAGATCGAAAACTAAAATGATTTGTTCTTCTTAACGCCAATTTTAATTACATAATACATAATGAGGCAAGTTTGGAATAAAAATCTGCTATTGAAATCTTCTCTCAAGGTTAAGTATGATCTTCGTTTTAAATCCCTTTTCTTTATCAAGTAATGTATGCTTCTCAGGATTCACAATAATAGGTGAATGTCCCTGCAAATTAATCAGATATCAAGACTACAATATTTTATGTCTATATCAGCACATGGCCGCATTGCACTCAGACAATTACTAAGTATAGGAAAAAAACCATGCATTTCAAAAATGAAAAACGATTCAGATCTCTAAACATGTATTAAGCATTCCTTTTTAAAAGATTTAACATAAAGAAATGTATAAATACCTCCTTTTTCATTGCTGAATATGGTGTTCCTTTGTCAGTATATGCGTGATTCTACATCTTCTGCGTTCAAATGCCATGTTATGACATAATCAACTGCGTCATTTTCTATCATAACGTATCAAACACTGATTAAGAAATGAACACTTGTGTTAAACACCGTAGATTAAAATATTGATACAATTATAGAAATCATCATATTATTGGTTTTTATTTCACCTTCCGAAGTTTGTAATACAGCAAATACTGAGAAGCAACACCTAATTTATTTTTTGATTTTGATGCATATGAACATTTCATGTTTAAGACGGATGATTAAACATCCTACTTATTGAACACCAGTTTCAATATCAGTGTTTATATATAAAACACTAATGTTTTGTATTTAAACCCTCTATGTTTAATTGTAAAACACGACTGTTTAAAAATAAAACACAAGTTAAACATCATTTTTTACAGTATATGAAATGGCAGTTCAGTAACAGGACTCGGCCTATAAGGTAATATCATATCAAAAACTGAAATTTTCAGAAAATGAAAAAAAGTATTGATACTATAAATATAATGGTCAAAGGACTATAAATATCACAATCAAAGGGATTGGCATACCTAGCAATTTTACCGAAATTTTTCCGTAAATCAATTTTTTTTTATATATGACGTGTTTTTATAACAGCATTATGCACAGTATATTTTTTTATTTACTGAAAATTGTTATAATTATAGTGTATATTTTTTAAAATTGATTGACAATATCGTGAGAGTTCAAAAGCATGCCAACTCATAATAGCCTACGATGATAAAGTTCATTCAATTCTTTATTGCCCTTGAGTAGACAATTCATCGGGATATCAACATATTAATTTAACTTAACTCTTGCATGTACAGTGTAGAATCGTAGGGTGGGGGTGTGAACTTTTTACTTCAAGAAAAGGCTGGTTGCCCTCTTTTTTGCAGTATAGGTAATTTGCAGGTGGTTATTTATTGATAAAATTTGGTTGTTCAAACACCCCTTCCCTCCACCCCACACAAACACATTTCCGAAATTGATTTATGAATTTGGAGAATGTTCTTTATTTATATTTTGCTTGTCAAACCAGTATCTGAGTAATTTGTTTTTGATTGATTGTTTTTTTTTTGTATTTTGCTTTTTTTTTTTGGATGGGGGGATATGAAACTGTTTTGATATTGAGATAAAGTTCCTATTTTATATTTTTGTGAGCCATCAAACTCTTTTTCAATATAGTACCTCTTCATTAATGTAATACAATTTTAGAAAAAGATATAAAACAATGACTGGTTGTCTAATTTAAATGTAAAATATATATTTTAAATCCAAATAAACTCTTTGACAAGAAGTATCTCAGATTTGTGCTATGCCTATTTCGTGCATTATACGATAGCTATTTCCAAGTTGTACGAACGCTTCATAAAGGTTACATGTCGTTGACGATCGCCTCGCTTTGGTCAAATTTTCCAGTTTGATTTTGTTTTGAGGATAATGTATGTATTTTAATTCTAAAATATTTAGATTATTCATCCAAGAACCGTTACATAACAAAAGCAGCAAATGTTGGTAGATAATAACAACATAAAACTATTTTAAAGCACAAAAATGTGACGTTTTGAACATTGTCGATTTGATCGGTAACATTTGCACAGAAACTGTTAGACAAATTTACTCTCCGTGAATCGTAACTGTAGTTAATTATCTAAGTTAGATGTTTTCTAATCTTATTTTTGCACTGATATGATGACGGATTTTTTCGTTATTTCCTGATCATGACAAGGAGCACACGGAGGGTGTGACCGGTCGGCAAGGGATGCTCACTCCTCCATGGCACCTGATCCCACCTCTGATATTTTGAGGTCTGTGTTTGCTCTACTCCTATTCTGTATTGATTTATGGACTTTGAGAATGAATACTGTATGTTATCTCCATATCCTTCATTAACACCTGGTTACATTCCAGCACATACAAAACTATTTAAATTTACCCCTAGAATGTTTTCTTCTTCAATGTTTTGATCGGTGTTGCCGATCGCGTGTTGACAGGGGTGATATAGGTAGAAATGGTCTTAGGTCATTAATTATATCTAGGCCTAACGTTGATGTTTCTATTAATTTTATTGGTGTTTTACTTTGTCTTTTACTTGGAAAATTGGTTCATGTTTTTCCCTCCAGAAGGTTCTTTATATACATACTTTGTCTCGAGTTTGGTCATTATGATGTTTTAATGTTGATCTCAGACATTTTGACATTCAGACATATTTACAGAGACTGACTTTCTTCTCCTTTCGGTAATTAACAATTTATTACTAATTTTAATTTGAATCCTCTATTTCAATTTAATGTCCAATCAGTAATTTTGCATTCTTGATCTATTTCCAAAGCACTTTCCTGAGTAAATGAGATCAGTAAAAATGATATTTTTAAAGTATGATGTACTGAGTAATAGAAAGATCCCTTTGTAATATTTTAAAGTAACATATATTTTTATGATTTGGTGTGTAATATTATGTAATTATTTACAGCATTGTTTCGTGTTTGCTCTACATGCCTGTTCTCATAGAATGGCATGCACATAGTTTTATGCTTATTCAGCAATATATAATGTTCATACACATTATGATGATAATTATTGTAAAGCTTTATGATGAGTATTGATTGTGCTATAGTTGGCTATAAACAGTAAAAGATATTATCATAATGTTAGTGTTCTAGCGCCTTAACGGCAACTTGCACTGAGAAAGATTCTGGATTGTTATGGCCTGCTGGGGTAATGTATTGTGCAGCGCTTTGAGTTGCATGTATGCTAGAAAAGCGTTATTTAAAACACAATCATTATCATGATTATTGCTCAGATATATCGATGCATAGTACAAAAACAAATTTAAAATTATCATTTACAAAATATATTTTATCTTAACTTTTCGATGTAGGCCTATTTAAAAAAAACATTCAAATAGGCACCTTTCGAGGAGCTTTTGCCTAATAAAATTTTTAAAAAGTTTGCACATTTTGAAAAAAATTCATCAAAACCGGTTTACACTAATTTCAATAATGTTATTTGTTGCTGATGTATATGAGGAAAGAAAAATATTGAGATAACGAACGGTCTCAAAGTCCATAAAACAATACAAAATAAAAGCAGAGAAAGCACGGACCCCGTAACAACAGAGGTGGTATCAGGTACCATGGAGGAGTGAGCCTTCCCTGAGAAAATAGATTTATTAAGTTAATAAATTATGGGCCAAAACTTTATATCCCACTTTTATCAAACATTTTAGTTTGTAAAGCCCAATTTGAAGGAGTGTACATTTAGAGGCAAACATCTTAGTTTGGGTTTTACTGTCTCATGACAGCATCTAGTTTATCTTTTGCAAACAAAATAGAAATGTTTAAACGTTATCTAACTCAAATATACAACACTTTAATGCCTATATGAAATATGAAAATCCACAGTTTATCTTGGAGAATTTTGATTTTTAAATGCCCATTCCACAAAATGTCCCCAATATATTTCCTCATTTCTAAAACGAAAGTACATTTTTAAAATACCTTATCATCAATTTATCTTTTCATACAATTGAACACTCACCATTTACTTGTTATTATTCGGTGACATATCTGTGAAATGTGAAGGCTGATAGAGGTTTCCCTTACTGGTTTATAAAAACGTCCGCCTGTGACAGGTGGATTCATCCTAGTAACATGTTCGCCCTCATTGATTTTGCGCCAAGTTGTTTCGCCTCATTTTTTTCATGCGGGTTATATATGCCGGACCAATGGGTAAAATTTGAGTTGTTTTGCAAGAAATAATTTTATGTAATCTCGAGTCTTGTAGTTACCATTATGTATTATGTTAAATGTGCAAAAAATATCTAAAATATATAAAATAAAAAAAAACAAAAGAAAAAAACGAATAATAATTAAGTTCGGAAGTCAATTGAAGCAATGGAATTCCGGAGCAGAGAGCAAAGAGGGACCACAAAATATATCAGAGATAGAACCAGGTGTCATGAATTTCCTCCATTTCTTGCATGACATGACCAAACAAGGAAAAAACACGTAAAATATCCAGTGTGTAAATAATGACCGAACAATTTTCATGCAAACATCAATCAGCATTCGACTAAATGAAAGATTTAATTCTCTGGCAAGGTATTTGTGTCGACCATAGAACTTGCGGAACGGTAACAATTAGGACATTGTTGACATTCTTGTAAAATAAACTTTATTGTCAATTACTTGTCTCCTTTAGAAATTGTTCATACGTAGAGCATGATCTTTAGTATCTGTTCAGCTGAGAAACATTAACCCCATATACAAGTGAGAAGGACTCATTTCAACATAAGAAAGGAAAGTTTTACTCTGTCTGCCTTAATGATTGGCATGTTTGTATTCATATCAAGCAGACTTTGTGCAAAATTGTATTGCATGAAAAGAAGAAGACACTTAATGTGGCCTTCAACCTGATATTTAGATAAATGGAGGACCTAATGTTAATAAACAATGGTGATTTCCATTCCAATGTCGATATGATATATCCTGGTGAACTTGAGATAAGAGATACCAAAGAGTCTGAGAATGGCCTTTTCAGTATTAAGTCAAATGCTGATTGACATTTGTCATTCTAATCGTATATCCATTATTTATACACTGAATTGACAAAGGATGTTTTGTTTTATTTTCCGATAATGACAAGGAGCACACGGCGGGTGTGACTGGATAGCAAGGGATGCTGACTCCTCCAGGGAACCTGATCCCACCTCTGATGTTTAAGGGGTCCATATTTATTCTACTACTGTTTTGATATTGAATACTTTTCGTTTTCTCCATATCCTATATTGTAAAGACAGCTCTCTCTGAGGGTATAACCTAGAGACGGGGACTGGGTAAGGAACCACCTGCACCATGTCCTTCACATCCATAAAAAACTCGGATATTGATTTAAAGCATTTTATAATAGGGAAGGATTTACTAAGAGAAAGTTTTTTTTTAAAAAATATTACTAATTAAGCAGTACATGCTAAAGAAAACTTTTCACAAAACCTTCAAAACATTTTTTTCCAACGTTCTTGATAGAAAATTTTTTATCTGAAATCTTCAAATTTATTCTATGAAAAAATTATAGAGGGGTTTGGTCCTTATATATTGGGAATGAGTGGGGAAAAAGAGCATTTGAATGCTGTAAAACTGAATCGTGCATTGTATTTCTAATAACTGTGGTATTACTGATTTTTTTTACTGGTGTTGGCTAATGGGATTAAAAATATGAAGTGATCTTTAAAGAATGTCTTTCCGTTGACATTGCATGGCATAGCACTCGCTGTGGCCTTCAAATCGACATTTAGATATATCGACGACGTATTGTCAGTAAACAATGATAATTTTCATTTTCATTCCTACCTGGATACGATATGTCATAGAGAACTTGAGATGAAAGATTTCACAAAGTCTGACAGATCATCATATCATATTTCTGCTTCATACATGGATATTTTACTTGAAAAATGCATAATGGTAATATAACAATGAAGTATATGATAAACGTGATGACTTTAACTTTTCTATCGTCAACTTCCCTTACTTATGCAGCAATATACCTTCATCAACTACATAAGAAGTGTATATATATCTCAGTTAATTCGATACGCAAGAGCATGCTCTACGTATGGACAACTTTTTAAGCGAGTTAGATTATTGAGCAGCAAGTTGATGAAACAAAAATATCATCCGACTCCTTTAAAGACATCATTTCGTATGATCTATGGTCTATACCTTGTCAGCAAATACAATTTATCATTGAGTCAAATGCTGACTGACGCTTTTCATACTTATTGTTAATCCATTATTTAGACACTGAATTGATTACAGATTTTTTTTGTTATTTCCTGATCATGAAAAGGAGTACACGGGGGTGTTACCGGTTGACATGGGATGCGCACTCCTCCGTTGCACCTGTTTTTAGTACGAGAAATATAGTGCAAAAACAACTGGATTCTTAATAGTTTTTTTTCTAATTTTAATTCGGTCTTTGCTTAAAGCAAAGTCCTGGCTATATAAATGATGTTCGACTGTCTTACTATAAATAGCAACGTAAACAGAAACACCAACAGTGTCAAAGCGATAAACAAAATGGTTCCATTGCAAAACGAAATTCAAACAAATATTTTTAACATCCCAATCGTGGAAAAAGCTAATGATTAATAATGTTGCTTGAGAATTAAACTAAAAGAGAAATTAGATATTTGCTTTATTGGAATTAATCGTGATATAACAATGTGAACATACCCTGCAGAATTCATATTGTGAGCGAACTATTTTCAATAGCGCGGACTTTTCGAAATGTTGAAATTGTTGAAGAGTTTCATATAGTTTTCGTCGGTGTTATTTTAGTGCTTATGTTTTGTTTTAATTTTTAGCAAATTAATTGTAAAGTTAATTGGAATTTGAAGAAATAATAAACGTGAACCTAAGTCCATAAAACAATACAAAATGGGTGCAGAGCAAACACGGACCTCCTAAACATTAGAGATGGGATCAGGTACTAGCACCTGAAATACGCAGGACGGACCTCTTTAAGCCAACGTAATAGAATTTTCGGGGTATATAGTTTTGTTGTCTCTCTTTCTTTTTGTCTGTTAGTTCACAAAAACTTTTACCTTGCTCATAACTATTGATTTAGTTGGGGCTATGACTTTCATATTTCAAATGTTTATTCCTTGTGACAAGCCCTTTCTTTTGGTACAACCATATTTGACCTATTGGCCCGGAGTTTGACTCCCTCTTACTTATGTCATTTCTTTTGAACAGTAGATACAAGGATATTTATATTTCACATATGTATTCTTTGTGGAATGACCTTTCATTGGATACCAACAACTTAAGGTGGATCATCCCTCTGATAAGAGAGACAACTCTTCTTATAAGAAAGATAACTTTCCTTAGACATTTTGTCATGAAATTCAGTGAATTGTCATGTCAGAGTTTACAAATTTCATTCATGCCAACCATTTCAAAGTCAACTCAATCAAACTTCTTCTAAGGTACAAATGTTGATTTATAGTTTCTATTGCTTGTATGTACATTAATGATTTATAATAATTTACTTAAAACATTTATATTCAGTTCCTTTAAACAGTGTAAATTGAGAAATCTCTACCTCTTAAAGTATAATTCTTTTAATTGTACAGAAATTTCAGATGCAGTATTGTTTATGAACATTTAATTAATATTTTATTTCATTAAAAATATTTTAAAGGGCGATAATGGAACGATAACTCTTGTTTATTGATGCGTGTTATTTTACATGCACAGAAAACAATTTGTAATTGTGATTTAAAAAGCAGCGCACCAGTATGTTTTCTAACGAGAATTAGATAGGTAGGAGAGTAAATATTATTTTTATATATACCTGATATTCTTAATTTAATTGTGAGATAAAAAATAATTAATCTTTCTATTTACCATATCAAATTTTCTTCACATCATGATTTGACATTTTATTCATTTCTGAAAAATAAAGCAACGCTTCATACTTCAAACTATTTTCCATTTGAATTTAATGCTATAGTTCTTGCTGAAAATCAATGTCTGGATTTTTAAAAAATAAGTCGGGAAATTTGGAGCAGAGGGATATTGTCCCTTAACTTTTTGACCTTGGAGATTTCCGTACTTATGAAAATAACTTTAACATCGACCATTTTGGTCGGTAATGGATAGGGTTTCCATGCTTTACATTTTATTTTGTGAAGCAGGATCTTGTATTTGATACCAATTACCTTGACCTTTCGACCCTGGAGATTTTATTACTTACGAAAAATCTTTAATAACTTTGGCCATAACATTTGAACGCTAAGGACTAGTACTCTCACACATCACATATGTAATCTTCGTGAGAAGACCCTTCAATGGATAAGAGAATTCTGACCCCTTTGACCTTGATCTTGGATTATATAATTGTTATTTTTATTCTATTATTTTCTAATAGTATTCTACATTTTAAAAAATATTTAATAGTATAATCTTTATTTGCCTTGCATAATTTTTCCATTTTTATTCTGTAATTTTTCATTTGCATTGTATAATTTTTATTTGTATTGGGGGAATAGGTCGAGTTGGCTTGCCTCATCTTTTTTTCCAAATTACGTAGAAGTTATATTTTCAATTCACTGTTAAAATACTAATCCTTCGCACTTTTTTTATGCATTTATTTCATTGTAAAAAGAAATGTAAATGGTTTTCTCATTGGGAACAGGGGCACAAAAGTTAAACCCCCTAAATTATTCATTGCATCTAGAATTAATATATTTTCTCGGTAACATAACTTTGTGGAGTATTAAGTTGTATCTCTCCTTCAAAAACGAGCTCTCAAAATTTCTCAATTTTTTCAAATATTATACATTTTTTCAATTTTGGAAACATAGAACACAAGCTTGCCTTTCTGAGATTTTTTTTAAAAACAATATGCATCTGATACAAGTGTAATGACATATGTAAATTCGGTAGATAGGTAAGTTTCTGTTTTTCTCTAATAAAATGTACTGTTAAATCGACGGAAATTTGCAAACAAAGGGAAATTTTAAAATTGACATGTTTTCTGACTTTCCAATACTCCTTTTGTGGAAGGGATAAGAACAGGATTTTATTGATCAACTGTTGCACTATTCTAGACTACATCCCAAACTAGTGGTCAAAAGGGGTCTTAACCTATCTTGTCTTTTGCAGAAAATTCTGGACTTTTACGTGAAAGACATTTTAAGTTAACTGAATGTAGTGATTTACTTGTATAATATCTTATATAAGTGTTTTTGTACGTATGTGTCTTGGTAAAGCCTGTAGTGAATTGTCAACTTCCTGTTTGTGATTGAGCAAAATCACGTGACCAAATGTAATGTAGTTCTGCTGAAAATCATTTCTTGTGACATTATTTGAGTATTCAAATTTCCCAGGAAAATTCATATTTTCTAAAGAAACATAGAATCACAGGTATAGTTTTTTTTTTTATCTTGTTAACATTGCTAGATCATAGTGTAGTGAATTTCAGGTGTATAACCGTGTGTACAGATAATCATTGTTTTACACGTAAGGCTGTGAATGAATGTGTGAGAATTTGTTTTAAATATCCACTCATCTCATTGTTTTGTAACCTTAAAATAGACTTGTTGTATTGAGAGTATATTATAAGTTCTAAGCCTGTTGCCTTTTGAAGTATAAACTGAATAATACACATGTATATTGTTTAAGTTTAAACTTCATTTTTTTTATGGATTATACCGCGCTGACAGTAGACACCAGAAACATAGAATGACCGTACACCGACAACAAATTAGAGATCATAAATACCAGTGTACCGACGTAAGCGAACACATAAGAAACTGTGCCAAAAATAATTCCCAAATATTTGTTTTCCTTTCTGCAAATTCCGAAAGGATACTACAGAAAAAGAACTTGTAAATAAAGAAAAATACTACGGAACTTCATTCTGTAACTTTTTCCTCACTACGTATGCTGTTAATTTTCCTCTCTCAATTCAGCTTTGCTTGCGATGCATGAGAGGAAACGTGTTTAAGAAAAAAAAATATAGAAAATGGAAACAAAAAATAAAAAAAATGCTGATTAAAATGAATAAAACTAACTCACCCTCTCCTTTAACAATTTGTTGGTAAGCCATTTACAATTCTTTGTCAAACGTCCATTTCTCCTTGATACATTACAAAGTTATGCATTAGCTGGTACAATAACTCAAAAAATATTTCGAAATATCATTGTACTTTAAATATGATTAAAGGGGACTTAAAGAACTATTTGTGCGGCGTCCCTCTTGTGGGTCTTCAGTGATACATATCTTCTTTTTGTTATCCTTTATTGTTATTCGTTAAAGATAATGTACATTGAAGTTCATTGTAGATATTCAAATTCTGGACAATTCAATTTAACCTTTAAATATGGCATCGGTAGAACAGGTAAACAAATAATGATAAGTCATGAACATTTTAATACAAAAGGAAGTATATACCTTAGAGGTAATTAAAACATATCCGCTGGCCATTCAAATTAGGATGGGAATATAACGGACATAGAAGACAATATTTTTACACTTTTAATTATATTCTAACAACATCCAAACGTTTTTTTAATAAGATTTTTTCGTCTTCTGACAAAAACAGAACAATAAGTAATCTAATAACTTTTTCTATATTATCTGATGATAAGAGAGTCACCTGAGAAACTTTAATAATAAATAAAGAACATATCTGACCAATTTCCACCGGGATCTAAATAGGACTAACGTCTTTCGTGAATACGGACCTTTGGTTTTAGGGCCTCCTATGGATATATTTCATTATTATGACACATTAAATTATAATTCGACAATTTGTTATATCGATATCAAAAAGGTTTTACATAGGATTTAATTGGGCTTCCGTAGTTTCGCTTCTGTTAATTAGTGAGGACAAAGAAAGATCCGTTTACATTAACTGGAACCCTTTGTTTGTAGGGATTTTTATGAAGTTTCGAAATCCAATATATGTTTTCATTTTGGTTGCACTGTACGTACATTCGGTCTACTATTAGTATTACAATTTGATTCCACATAAAACGGATGACTGATATAGGCACCACATTCGCGAAAAATGAGCTAACCTTACGTTTTCTTTAAGTCCTGGGTGATTAGTGAAGAAACACTCACTATCTATTTTTGGTCTAAGGTTTGACGCGGCAAGAAGAACAATACTCGTACCTAGGCCATCCAATTACCCCATCACTAGACTACCGTGACTGATAGAAAAAGTTTAAACTTTTCGTTGTAAATTAAAGTTTCAGCGTACCGGTATATAACATAATTTACCAAACAACAGATAATAAAATAAATAACACAAGTTTAAGGGTAAATTTCACATTCATTCTTGTACAAGGTCATCCAACTTAATATGATATGCGTTTAAATAATATTAAAAAAAGTTGGACACTTTTAATAGATATGAAAGATGACGATTGGTGCTTTAAAATATTTTTCTTTAAAAATCAAAAAAAAAAAAAAATCGAACGTTAAGTCAAATAAGACACTTGCCATCATACTTATTAACTGATATTAACCTGTCCGAATAAAAATGGAGTTTGTAAACAAGAAAATATTAGAACCTTTCAAACAAGACGACTCATATCGGTAAAATCTTACTAAGATTGGAATCAATGTTTAAAGACATGCAAAAATTACCGGTACTCTTTCGGGTGATTCTTGTATTCGGATCTTTGTTTTGTTTTGATTGTTTGTTTGTTGTTTTTTATATTTTTTATAAAAAAGGTAACGTAAAAAGAGAAAATGCTAAGTTTGAAGCTTAAATGTAAACATAAGAAAGTTTTCTAAGAATACATGAGAGAGAAGATTCCTTAAAAAATTTATACGTTTTCTTGCACGAATCGATGGACACTGCTTTGTTGCATGAATCATATCGAGATAATGAACAGTATTTAACGTCAAAAGGCAATTTTGATAAAACAATACAGAATAGAAGCAGAGCAAATACGGACCTCCAAAACGGCAGAGATTGGATCAGGTGCAGAGCTGCAACATCACTTGGTAAGTTTGATGTGTAGACGTTGTGATATTATCACCAATGCTCCGTGGATTATATCGTTCACATGCCATGGGGAAATCGGATGCATTATTGGGGTTGTATATCTAACTAAAACCAAATTAATTAACTTTAAAATTCAATACAAAAGTGTCTTGCGGTTTGATCAGAATTTTCTGCCCGCAGGTCCGAAAGGTGATATAAATTTTTGGACCGATGCTTGTTATGGGGTATTGTGACATCACCCGTATCAGAATCGGTGTATTTACTACTAAGTTTATGATAAATTAGTTAATACATGTAATATGAAGTTGTTTGATTTTTTAAAATAAGTGACGTTTTTATTGACGTACCTAAGTTTGCTCTGATGTTCCTCTTCACGTTTTAAGTCAACTGCCATCCTGAAAAGAGAAAACTTTATTCCTTTGATGACTATTTTCTACTTGCGGTGATGATATGTTCTTCCGGTCAACACGTGGTTAATACCTAGGATATGAATTCATTTTGGGAGACGCGGTAGTGATGTCTAATGTCTCTAGTACCTATTTAACATGGAACCAGAGTTCCATTTTCAACTGTTATATATTTGTAAATAAATCGTAGTTGTTGTAAAGTATTGTTTTTCTTGATTGGCAATAATATTCCATTTACAAAATGTTAAATATTATTTTTTTTCAACAATGCATTTTAACTGAAGGCAATTGTGACATTTTTGGTTGAAGCAGTGGGTGTGATTGACACTGTATTGCCTGACAAGGTTATTGTATCGATCATAGAAATTTAGAAATGATGACTCGGTTTAATCAAGTGATTATGTGTGTATTGTTTTTATTGTAATAATTCATTTCCTTAAAAATATTTTTTCTTCAAAGTACATTTGCTACCTTTGATGTCATTTTTCAAACTCTTTTGTTTTTGCTTTCTTCATGTTTTAGAAGTGTTTTTCTTGTTAGTGCTCACTCTGTTATTAATCATGGAGTTTGTTGTGTTAGGAAAGAAAGATTAGGATTGACAGGCAAAGAGTTGATGTAATTTGTATATAGTAAAGAAAAAAAAATAAATTTGAAAGCGACGATAGAACAGTAGAAAAAAAAGCAAGGAAGTTGAAAAGTGAAATTGAGTTACTTAAACTATTCT
>PRKT01000856.1:180541-201774 GCA_003671525.1 Saccostrea glomerata | reverse complement strand
GCCCTCTTTATATAGCTTGTCAAAATGGACATGATAGCACGGTACAACTGTTACAGAACAACGGTGCCGACATCAATTTATGTAACACGAATGGAGCCAGTCCTCTTTATATAGCTTGTCAAAATGGACATGATAGCACGGTACAACTGTTACTGAACAACGGTGCTGAAATAAATTTATGTGAGAAGAATGGAGTCAGTCCTCTTAATATAGCTTGTCATGTGGACATAATAGCACGGTACAACTGTTACTGAACAACGGTGCCGGCTTCAATTTATGTGAAAAGAATGGAGCCAGTCCTCTTAATATAGCTTGTCATAATGGACATGATAGCACGGTATAACTGTTACTGAGCAATGGTGCCGACATCAATTTATGTGATAACGATGGATTCAGTCCTCTTTATGTAGCTTGTCATAATGGACATGATAGCACGGTACAACTGTTACTGAACAACGGTGCCGACATCAATTTATTTGATAACGATGGATTCAGTCTTCTTTATGTAGCTTTTCAAAATGGACATGATAGCACGGTACAACTGTTACTGAACAACGGTGCTGACATCAATTTATGTGATAATGAGGGATTCAGTCCTCTTCACATAGCGTGTTTTAAGGGACATGATAGAACTGTTCGACTGTTAATTAACAACGGTGCCGACATCAATTTAACGTAATAATGTAATGAGAATGGAGCCAGTCCTCTTTTTATAGCTTGTCAAAATTTACATGATAGCACGGTACAATTGCTACTAAAAAACGGTGCCGATATCAGTTTATGTTATGGTGATGGATTCAGTCCAAAAGATTTGATAACACGGCATAATTGTTACTGAAAGACGGTGCTGACATCAATTTATGTGAAAAAAATTGAGCCAGTTCTCTTTAAATAGCTTATCAAAATGGACATGATAGAACGACACAACTGTTATTGAACAACGGTGCTGACATTAATTTATGTGTAAAAGATGGAAATAGTTCTCTTTGGATAGCTTGTGAAAACTCACATTGCAGCACAATCGAACTTCTATTTAATTCAGGTGCTGATGTAAATTTATGCAATAAAGGCAACGGCTGTCCGCTGTCCATAGCATTTTTGAATGGTAACGACAGCATGGTTATTTTTTTTTTGTTGAACAACGGGGCAGACATCAATTTTTGTGACAAGGAGGGAACCAGTCCTCTCTACATAGCCTTTGAAAATGGACAGTACAGCACGGTCGAAGTATTATTATTAAGAAATGATACTTGCGTTAATTTATGCAATAAATACAATAAGAGTCCACTGTACATAACACAGTTATATGGTCAGGACAGTATCGTTGAACTCTTACTACAATGTGGTTCTGGGTTTTTATTCTGACGATGGATTCAGTGGTTTCTCAGTACCACGTGCGTTCACATTATTTCTGAAATATGGAATGAAAGTAAATTTTAGCTTTGAATATAGCTGGCAAAAATGAGCTGGATACTATCATATAGAATTTAAAGCATTTATGAAAAAAATACATAAAAAGAAGAAAGCACTTGCTGTGTCCTTCAGTTCAACATTCAGATATATCGACGATGTATTATCAATTATCAATATTTCACGGATTCTCAATTTATAGTGCAAAATCGACTTTGGGAAATGTCAAATAATTTTGTGAACTGAATCTGACACGATATATGTCATTTGAAACATGAAAGTGTATAGTTATTAAACTTCATACTGTGTTTTGTTTAACTCCTTCGAAATGAATGCGGTTGAAAGGCAAAGAGCTAAAGCCACGAACCATCAAAATATGCCTTAGCTAAAAAATCAATGAGAAGTTCAATAAAGATAGTATAGACTTTTAGCTTTTCAGAACTGTTTTCCTTTTTTAGATATCTATAATACTTTTTTCAAGAAAAGATTTGGAAGTATGGCATTGTTTTGAATGAAATTTACATGAGGAACGTCATTATTTGTAACGTAACGTCATAACATCGTAAAAAGTCCTTTGCAATAGAACATTCTAAAGTAACTTCTTACCTTTGTAAACCCGAGCGTTACAATTGTTGTTTTTTTTTTCTGTACATGTAGTTTTAAAAATATTTAATACTTTAGACATATGTCACTGCATTATATAACATAATTATTATCTGAAATAATAAATTCTGAAAAGTTTTCAGATTTTGTGACTGGATAAATAAAAAGTGAAGCCGGGTGCAGTATTTATTAAATCTTTTTCTTAACAAAAATCTGGACCTATTATAAAGAAATAGAATTATCAAAGTGGGTAAGTATGTTTTTGTGTATGAGACGAACCCCGATTTATTCGTGCATTTTGAAAATAAAATATATGTATTTCAGAATTCGTGAAATTTTAAAGAAAAGGAGAGGGGTTATAAGTAAAATGAATTTGATTTCAAAGATTTAAAGTATATAAAGATTGTAGCTCTAAATTCCGAGTTTTTCTAGTTATATTACCAGGTATATCGTAGTCCGCTAGATAATATTGATATCGCACGCATTTTGATTTTGATTTTTTTCTTCCAGGTATTTATCTTGTCCTTTAAGCAAAATTTAACAGTGCATTTATTTGATTAACTATCTTTAATTCTCATGTTCTATATCGCTATCGCTTCAATTTTGTCTTGAAAAAAGGGGGGGGGGGCGTAAGACATGCATTTTAATCCTTTCATCTTAAATTCTATAATTGTGTACTGCATTAAAATAAATCTGCGCTTATGTTTATTGTAAAAAAAAAATCAAGTATTTTAATAAGCAAAAGGTTGTTGCTTGTCTCCAATATCACACTCATGTGTATATATAAAAAAAATATTCAAAATCGCCATGCACATAGTACTACCCAGGTATGAGACGAACGATATTTCGACCACTTCCTCTATTTTTTCAATAGATTTTTTATCGCCGTTTTTTTCTCTTCCTGCTCCTTTATCCGTGAAAATCACTACCTTACAGTTTTTTTTATATTATATTTGAACCGGTCGCGGTAGCCTAGTGGTAGAGCGTTCGCTTCGTGATCGGGAGGCCCGGGTTCGATTCTCGTTCGCGGCGCCGCGTCATACCTTAGACGTAAACAAAGGTAGTGACTGTTCCTTCGCCAAGCGCTCGGCACTAAAAGTGAAAGTCACGGGTCTTTCGGATATGACCTTAAAAACGTAGGTCCCGTGTCACGGTAGGCGCTGGCACGATAAAGAACCCTCACTGCTTAATGGCCCTGAGTGCCGAGTATAGGTCTAAATTTGAAGCCCTTCACAGGCATACGGTGACGTCTCCATATGAGTGAAAAATTCTCAAGAGGGACGTTAAACAATATACAATCAATCAATATATTATATTTGAAGCGAAACCAACCTACCTACCAGTCATAGTGAAGGGGCATCCTAATTAACAAAAATATATGTCCAAATTCGCGTTCACTGTAGATATATATAGGTGGTATGTATATAAAATGTAGTGAAAATGAAAGCTTAATTTTTTTAATCACTTATTTTTAATAATTGTCATCCCCAAGTAACACTTTCACATCAAGTTATCTATAGATAATTCAGTTATCCCGTTTCTTAAATCTGTCTGATCCATGTTATGTCTGATCACCCTAGATGTGATTAAGAATTACCACTAAAAGTAAATTAGGGTTCAAAATCAATGTTTATTTTTATTCATTATATATGTGCAAATCGTGAGTCTGACACCTTTTTTATTTTATTTGGATAACCTCGGTATTACCCTCGAAATGCATTCAGATGTTACAGAATTTCGGACACATTTGACACCTTTTTATTTTAATCAGGTAATCTCGGTATTTAACTCAAAATGCATTCAGATGTTATTAGAATTTCGGACACATTTCACCAGTTTCTATAGTAGTTACAAGACGTACTTCTTCTATAATGTATACAGGTGCGGATAGATCATCCGGAGTTATTCGGTTTCAGAGTTATTAGATTACCAATAGATTTTTCTTTCCTTTTTTCATTCGGGGAAAAAAATTCTGCGTCGTATTATTTTTTAAATGTATGCCCTCCCACTCCCCCTTCTGCACAAAATTAAAATAACGTAAAAATTGCCTCTATAAAAAAGTTCTTTTCAAAATTGTATAATAATTTTAGTATTCATTAAATGGTTCTTACACTTCATAAAGGACATAGTCAAATATGTAAGTTGATCCTGTAAATTAGTAGTCCAAATAAAAAATTGTAAGACATCGTAAGAGGCTAATAAAGGGAAAATCTAGTGATAAGTAAAGACGAGATCACCCGTGGGTTTCCGTGATAAGTAAAAATGGGATCATCCGTGGGTATCCGTGATAAGTAAAGACGAGATCACCCGTGGGTTTCCGACGATGAATATTCATAAATGCCATATATTTCTTCATTTGAAATATCAGTGTGTAAACAAATCAAACTATTTACTCTTTTACGTATCCTAGAATACACAGTCATAGAGTTGCATGAATTCAGAAAAAAAAAAGATATTATTTTCGGATTCTAAAGGCTTTTTTATGTTAATAAAAGCTATTTGAAACAAGGTAACCGTATTACGTTCAACATCTAGTGCTGGCAACAAATTGGAAACTCCACACAAATCAATTCTCAACACTTTTTTCTAAGTATAAAATTATTTTGACAAACTTCTTCAAATTATTTTTGCACAGATTCAGTAGGCCTTACGGTCATATTATGACGTCATCATTGTATCATGTACGTAAGCATGAAAGAAAAGAGCGAAATTTTAAATTTTATATGAAAGAACACATATTAAATGGCAATTCAAGAAATTCTATTAAAAATTATTGACAAAGTGGGGATTATATAATTACCAAGAATAAATCTGATATACTAATAACTAAATTAGGGTATTTACGCATATGATGAACTTACTTAATTAATTACTATTAGAATGGAGGACCTTGCTTCAATTTCTGAAAGCTCAACATTCATAAAATGTAAAATTCATATTGGCTACACGCGAGTACCTCTAAGATATTTTGCATAAAGGTGCATATATGTAATATTTTTATGCATGCAAAGATTGGAAAGGGTACTTGAGTGTGGCCAAATTCAAATTTCGGAATAACTGCCGTAAAATCGGCGTTTTTAAGCAGTTTTTAACTACATAGGTATATTTGTCTCTGCGCATGTGCTAAGGACGGTGGCCTGTGTGCCAAAAAATTATATTTAGCGTACCATGACATTGTACTTTACAAAATGACATATGATAGGCTTTGTGATTTCAAACTTAAGAGCCATTCTCTGTAATGACTTGAAATTTTATATAGGAGCTGTGGCACGCATAGTCTCAGAATTTCTCCAAACTCTCTATAATAAAAGTTTTTGATACCCTTAACTGAAATCAGGCAAAAATTGGTTGCTATGTATTATCGTTACCATGGCAAAATGTCTTAAAGTTCGAAAAATGACATTTTTTAACATGTTTAGATCCCCATAATGAACATTTGCAGCAAAGAAAACAATTGGCAATGACAGTTTCCAAACGTTGAAGGTCAGATGTCTCAAATGCATGACAAATATGTTTGGTAAATCAACTATTACATACGTTACTATGGTAACAAAGTATTCAAAAGTAAAAAAAATATTCATTGAATTTTATAAAGTCATACACGTAAAAATAAAAAGCAATTATAGGATGAAATTTGACCAAATAATAGAAAAAAGAGCAATGAAACATATACCAAGAACAAAATATGATATTTCATTTTGGTTGGCAACGGTTGCCAAGGTTTTTATACCACAGAGAGCCTTCAAAGTAACACTCTGTATGTTTAAATCTGATCCTATCTTTTAAAAAAGCACATTTCCTCATAACTAATGATCAATTTTGGAAGATGTTGGTGTGCTCCTAGTTTTCCCATTTGGAAAAATTCAGATTAGATTCTTTAAATAGAGCGTTGCTATGGAAATAAGTAGAAAATATATGCTTAAAAACCTAGAAAATATTTTCTGTCCTTGGATACGTACCCTTAAATGTAGATTCCCAAAACTTTTATGATTGATTTTTATTAACAGCTAACCTGATTTTTAATTTTGACTATCATCCAATCTCTAAGTGGATGCAAGAAGATGGAACACAGGGTTTAATATTGATATACAGTTCACAAAATCGAACATTTTCCCCTCTTGGTAACCATAGCAACAGTGTTGTTTTCTTCATCGAATTTTATCAATATATAATATTCAACTTCAGTTCTAACAGATGAGTACGATTCAAGCTGAGTCCTTTACTTTGTTTCTTGATTATATTGCAATTTAATTCTTAATGCAGCGAAAAATAATTCACTTTTAAGCACTGGTACTTTGTTTCCATGGTAACACTGCAAAGTAGCAATTACACCCAATTTTTCTTATGGTTTTGGTGTTGTAAGGTCCTAAGGATGCATATTTGCCAGTCTTGAATTTTCATGTTTTTCCTCAAAACAGTAGCATTAACCCAAACTTGGTGACTGGTTTTGCATGGTTACACTGTGTTACCATGGCAACCATAAAAGTTGTTTATAGAATGATATTGCTTATACTTATATACTTAAGGTCAATCATTTTCATTGTTTTTCTTAAGAAGTTGATTGAGTTTGAGCATGTAACACCTACCATTAGTGAATACGGAGTGTTTTTCAGCATATTGCAGCTTTTTAAATGTATTCCAAATGTACCCTTGGATACCACTTACTTAGAGATATATTCTAAACAGTTTTTTACAGTATAAGTAACATCAAGGTGACATGTTTTTGTGAGAATGATTTGTTTGCTTTTTCTAGTTTTTATTAAGCCACAGTCAACATTTAAAGTGGCTGAAAATCTCGATTTTTCAAACTTTTCCGGCTGTTGCCATAGCAACCGAGACACATAGCAACGGAATTTTGTTTGATATTTGTTTCTGGTGTCAAGTACTAAGCATGGGTGAAGTTTCATCAAATTTGGTGACCATGCGTGGCAACGAAGTTTAAGTGGTTACAGAGAATGGCTATTAATTTTTTGTCTAAAATTAAAGGCAGATATTGATAGTTCGTGGCTTTAGCTCTTTCACACAAGATATTTACCTGATGTTGAAAAGCCATATTTGGAAACGAAAGAATTTTTTAAAATACAAAATTAAGTTAATACACATCTAATTTGTTAACTATTATACTATTATGGACTCTTTTGGTGTTGAATATGGTTTGTTATTCACCAGAAAAATATTCATATTGACCGAGGCGGAGCCGAGGTCAATATGGATATTTTTCTGGTGAATAACAAACCATATTCAACACCAAAAGAGTCCATAATTGTTTTATTATATAGTCGGGATTTGAATAGATAAGACATTGAAGGCTGTATGACGACATCATTTTCAGTAGCAATATTCCATTGTTAAAAATGAAAAAAAATCTCCAGATTACTGTTTGTAACCTCCTTGTTTTCCTTTCCGAGTTTCGCTATGTGTAAGATGTCCAGATGTTAAAAAAATAATCCTGAAATAGGTTGAAATAACTGTTTTCCTGCTCAGATACGTAGCTCGCTGTGGCCGTTGCAACTATTGTTTACAACGTTGTTTTATGTTTTGATTGTGACGTCACAATGCCACTGCGCGTGCATTGACCCTCCGGTGAATACGGCCTAAAATCCGGTGAATATGTAGTGTTATGAACTGTTTGCGTTTGTATAGATTATATAGGGACTATAAATAGACTATATAATAAAAACATTTATGAAACCTTTTAAGCACATAGGTAAAAAGGTGCAAAATCTTTGTTTCAATTATTAGTAAAGACAAAACAGGGTCAATTTTCATTTTAATGAAATTATTTTCTTTTTATTTTATAAAGTTTTTTATAAAATCTGAAGATGAACTATATAATGACAATATTCCCTAAAATTCTTCATTATTTGATTTTTATTAATCTGTTCAGAGAAATTCACATAATTTAAAAAATAAGAAGGAAAATTTTTCGTCATTAACCTGGTTACGAAGAATTTGTTAAATAACACGTACACAGGCAACTTAGCCACATATGATTCTCATATGAGTATCATATGATTCTGATATGATTGGTTTCATATGAGAATCATAGAAAAAAGGCATCATATGTGAATCATATGAAGCAAATCATATGATTTACATATGATCCACATATGTGAATCATATGAAAATAACTACATATGATTTGCATATGAATGATTTAAGTGTGTTTCAAGCCATTTACATATGAGAATCATATGAAAAGGGCATCATATGTAAATCATATGAAACACCTATGTGTGTTCCAAGCCATTTACATATGAGAATCATATGAAAGGGGCACCATATGTTAATCATATGAAACAGTTATGTGTGTTCTCTTTCAATATTTTTCACATTTTTGTACACATTTAAAAATCAGATATTTCTGCTTTAGATGAAAATTTGTTACATTACAATGATCTTTCTTCATTGGTTAAATATTTTGAAATATCCTATAAAGCTTACACAACTTTTTAATTAAATTATTTTCATCAAGAGAAATAACTTATTTTTCACAGTGTACATTCTAATCAAGAAAATATACAAACAAGTCAGTAGTATTTGTCGATACATGTATTTAACATATTCTAAAATGAGTACAAATTATAAGTTTTCAGCAAAATGATTAAGTAGTTATAAAACATGTATACATGTACAAATGAATAACATGATTAGGTTATGTACTTGTATAAAAATACTATAAGACATGAACGTGTCCACAGCAAAATTGATACATCAGCAATAACATTTGTCATGTATTCTCTATTGTAAATTTATGAAAAATCAAGTTATTTAATATTCCAGCATACAAATAAGAATGGAAAATCTTTACAGGTCAAATTCAGACAAGATGGTGTACATCCTCTCCATTTCATAATAATTCCATTTATTTCCTTGTTCTTTTTCCTTCTGTATCTTTCAATGTTTTCAGTTGTCCTCCCTCTGATCTGACCATTTTGAAAATCTCTTTGAACTGTACCAAAAATGCAAATCCGCCAGTTCTCCCCTTCCTGAACAATTTCTTTGTGGCACAGAATGGTCTCTAAAAAAATTTCAAAAATAAAAATAAAATAATTCTTAAATTACAAAATCAATTCTACAAGTTATACTACAGTAACTTATCATCAGCAAACAAATGTATTCCCAATTCACTGACACAGATATAATACAAGAAAAAATTATGTTATATATGTTATACTTCGTGTTTTGTGGAATCCTATGATGTAATTTGCAAGACAATTACACTGTTGGAAGATATTGCTTCATATTAAAATCATAAAAAGCTATTTTTTTTTTTTGCAATTGAATTTGGAATGTTCAAATATATATCAATTCAAATTGCCAAAAATTAAGAAGATTCTGACACAAATATATCACTTTTGGACAAAAAAACTACAGACAAGTAGAAAGGCAGAAAAAACAGACTTTGTGATTCCAGGATATCCCAGACTTTTTGGGGAAGAATATAACAAAGTATATTAAACAGTGTGTAGTAACCTTAACTTTGAAGCAAGCCTTGGATCTTTGGATTTTTTCTTATGAGAGGCTGACTGTATATTGAACCTGTAAAACAAATATTCACACAGTAGATATTTTCTAAGCATTATAAACTAAAATTTAAACTACAAAAAAGAGAGTACAAATTTGTAAGTTCTGAATTGTCTTAAATATCTTACAATTTACCTGAAACTATATCTTTAGTGTTGGAAAAAAATTATAAGTGTCAGTCAATGAATACATAGATGTAAATATTAAATGGATTAGCTATCTGATGTACTTTCAACACATAGTCACATGCACATGTATTTGAGCCTTAAAAATTGCCACTGTTAGGCCTATTATTAATTTTTTGCTGAAATTCACAAATTCAATTTACCCCCTGAAGTTATTGTATAGTTTCGTAGCTTTTAGAGCAAGAAAATTCAATTCATACTTACCATATTTAAAAAAAAGTGCATTGGATTAAAATTGTTTCATAATGTAGAATAAAACCTCTATATTATTGAGTTGAATTTATTTTTTATGAAGCCGTGCAAACAATGTAGAATTATAAAGGAACAAAACGAAATTATCAAGAAATATTTTGTCATAAAGGAGTCATTACAGATGTACACTTTTTTTTTTATTGCAATATTTTTACCTTTAATATTGTGATGATGCAATCGTCTGTCAGAATCAGCTTTAGGCAGTTAGGATCAATCGCCAGTCTTATCAGATTTGGGCTTCTTGGACCTGATAAAAAAGCAGCCTTGTGACACTGAACTCAAGTTGTTGAATGCATCTAAGGCCATAAAAACAAACATTTGTCATTAAGTTGATGAAAGAATCGACTTGATAAGATCTCAACATACAACAACGCCAACTGCTATAGAGGGTTTCTACTTTCACTTTCAAATCAGTACGTAGCAAAAGTCAAAACAAAAAGAAAACAAAGTAATGCCTTTAGCCTAACATGTAAATTATATTGTTAACATCCATTCAGAAACAAATTCATCCAAAATTACTTACAGATCACTAACATTATGTAGGTTTGCGAAATGAAATCAATAGAAATAAGTTCATAAGAACCTGTAACCGTAATGAAAGGATTTTTAAACAATATGAATTAGCCTTAATGTCTTTATAAAAATGTTAGGAGATAACTTACTTTTTCCAACACCCAGTACCCAGCACTTCTGCTGCAGCAGTGACGTCAAACATGACGCACACTTTCATCCGATAAAAGTCAAAACCGTTCCGGAAAAAATACGGAATCCAAACCCAAAAGATTTGAAATAAAAGGCAAAATATTTTTTTTTATTTTGTCAATTTTGTATGGGAAATGCATTATTACAGACAAAAATCTTGAAAGTTTTATTTTTTATAAGGGAAAGGTGTGTGTGTGTGTGTGTGTGGGGGGGGGGGTAAACAGAGTAGAACTTTACATAAGTAATTGCTAACACATTCTATTGAATAAATGTACATTTAAATTACTATTGATATCTATTTTTGAAATTGCAATTTTAATTGCATATACTAAGGGCAAATTAGTGAACTCTGTTTCATATATGATTCTCATATGATCGCTGTTTCATATGATTCTCATATGTTCAAGTGTCAAAATATTCATATGATATTTTACCTGAGTATAACACGGGCAAATTAGTGAATTTGGTTTCATATGATTCTCATATGATCAGTTTCATATGATTCTCATATGAAAACGGTCAAAATATACATATAATTTTCATATGTAGGACATTTCATATGAGAATCATATGTGTATAACTTCATATGATTAACATATGTTTGATCATATGATTCTCATATGATTGGCCACATATGATTCTCATATGATCACATATGATTCTCATATGATCACATATGATTCTCATATGATCACATATGAACTTCATATGAAAGGTAATGCATATGTGGACCATATGTGGCTAAATTGCTTATGTAAATATCGCACATAGATATCATACAAAAATTAAAGTATATTCAGGGGAAAATGATTATGTTATTTCAAATTATTGAATTTTATGAATATTCTTATCTGTGTTCTTGACAAAGGGTTGAATTGAAATTCAAGTTATGATCTATCTGTATGGTTTATTCCCACTTTCCAATAAATTAATTGATAACCCCCTCCCCCCATTCACCATTTAATCTGTTGATTATTTCAAATGCTTAATTGCTTGTGAAAACTTTATCGCCAAATCTCAAAAACAAAATAAAGTTACCCCCACCACCCTTAAAAAAGTTTGTTAATAATCACAGTTGCATATTACATGTGCTCTATAGAGCAATTTACATTCTACATTCATATAATGTACATTGAATTTTCAGTACCATTGAAGTATGTGAACTGTAAATATCTTTCTGAGATTTATCGTAACTTTTAATGCTGTTGTTTGATTATTCCAAATGAATGTTAATTAAAGGCATATTCTAGTGCGTGAGTGTAAGGCATTTAAACCATTAGGAAACAGTGCAACTCTCTTCCTTAATTTATGAATAAATACTACTGTAAAATAATTAACTTTCGTGGGGTTTAATTTTCGTTGTTTTCGTGGTATGAAGAGACCCACAAATCTATGTCCACAACGAAATGTAAAAATTCATATGCACAACAAATTAAAATTTTTGCATTCTAGAAAATATGTGATTTTACAGTAACACGTAAATATCGATGAATTTTTTAACCAATGGATTATTAGAAAAGGGGGGCTTTTTTAATAAATACAGATAAACAGTGTCTTTTTTACCATTATATGCAATGGAAGAGGTGTTAAAAAATTACAACTTCATCCTATTGAGTCAGTTTAGTAATTCTTCAAGTCCTTTTGAATTTACAAATAGAAAAGTATTAATTTTGCGGCGACATCAAAATTTGATAAATATATATTTTTTTTTAAGTTTGTGACACACATATGTGTGAAGGGTGTGATATTCAGAAAATATTGCTCAAATGTAGGACAATCTTACTTAGAAAAAGATATGTAAATGATTTAAAAGTTCTTTTTGGTTGAAAATAAAAACTTCACGATGAACGGCAACAGTAACGGAAATATCGATTTCTGCTTTAAAATGCGATTTTCTCCAAAGATAATCATTCAAGTTACAACAAACAATTATTGTATTTTAATCAACAACCAAGAATGGTTCATATGACAGGCAGAAAATGGAATTTAATAGAAAAATTATATAACTTTAATCACGGTACATTATTTAAAGCGAATTGAGACTATACTTTGAGAATCAGTGATTTACTCTCATTGATATGTCGACTCGCTATATCCTAGTGAACTTGAAATCAAAGACACCATAAAATGTGTCACTTCTGTTTCATATTGGAATGTTTTTGAAAGTTCTATTGTATTTTTCATCGCATTGTTAGCAAATATAACCTTTGAATGGGTCTTATTTTGGCACACATGATCATACCAAGTTATAGGCTTTTTTTAACATTCCCTCCGGAATACTATCGGGAAAAACATAAGGCTCACGGCGAATGTGACCGGTATCCCGGTCAAAAGGTCATATCTACTTCTTTGTAGCATCTGATTCTGCCCTGGATTTTCTCGGCGTCCGTGTTTCGTGTCCTGTTCAGGGATAAGTAGAGTTTGTGTGGATTGATCTTTTTTTTCATAATTTTTTTGTGATTAACGTTAATCGCCAAATTTTCTGTGACAACTTATTTTTTCCAGATGGATGCTTTGTATTTAAAAGTAAGATAGAGATATTGTACTAAAAGGAAATTTTCTTTGGAATTCGAGTTATTTTTCTATATCATATATAATAATAATAATTTTATATGCAGAAATTATTTCTTTAAGTAGACACACAAATAAAGTTCTTTCGAACAAAAAAGTATTTACAGTAATTTGTTAAGCTTACACGTTAATGTCAATGATCTTTCTTTTTTATTGTACTACTGCTATTTTAAGGTGTAAGTTATAACACTTTAAGTATAATAAAACGTCTTGTTTAAAGAGAGCGAAGTCTTGCTGCTACATAACAGTAAGGAAGCAGTCTGCTTTTTGATATAAATTTATGAAATTGCACTGTATTTCTGCAATATTTTAATTATTTTTATCTGTGAGATGTGGGATAATAATTTATATTTAAATGTATTCTGTGAGACGGGTAATGATTTTTTATTCGGGTGTAATTAAGGGCTGTATTTATCCTCACCGTTTACGGGCGATACTTGAGTTCGAACCGTAATGTTTACCAAAAAAAAGGAAAAAAAAAAACAGTAACATTCTCTGGATTAATCAGAATTCGTTTGAACCAATTATCGGTTATTGTATAAAAATTATTTGTTCAGGGGGAATAAATTTCAAGTTTTCCCTATTATGTACACATCTTGAGGGACATGTATCTTTTCAGCCCCTGTATATCAATTCGTGGATGAAGATACGCAAAATGTCGATGAATAAAAATCACGTTTAATCTTTCAAAAAATATCAATTTCATTGAGGTTTATTGGTGTTAAAATTGTAGCAAAAACGGGGGCCAAACTATAATAGAAACCCTATATAGTTCTTTGTCGATATATCATTGTTTTCTTTTCTTCTTTTTTTATGAACTTCAAAATGTATGTATTAATTTTGTTTGATCTATTTTATAGTGCTCTGTTTTATATTATGCATTGTTTATTGTTTGTTATTCAGAATAATGTATTCCCTTTCTTTTCTTAAAAAAAGGGGTGTTAAAAATATACCTGTTGTGCAAGATTATCTCTATTCAGTTAACATAAAAATTACACATCTAAAGAAATTTGAAATTTAAAATTATACAGTAATCTTTCATAAATTATTGTGGGATTCAGCATACACGAATTAGGTAAAAAAAAACTATGCTGGACCAAATAATAATCATTTGCCGTTAGAAGTTTTTTTTTCTATAAATCGGACCAGACTATACATATGATCTTAACATTTCTTATTCTACACTTCTTAGACATTTCTTTGAATAAAGCCTGGTTTAATTTCTGATTTTCTGATAGGATATCAATTTACATACAATGTATGTAAGTTAAATTTTACTTTTAAATTCAGCACTATCTCTGTTTCTACTTTTGGTTAAATGTAAAATTAAAACTCAGGAACCCCTCTGAAATATTAGGATTAGATTTAGCATGATTAACGTTGTTTTTTTTTTTAAATTGAATATCTACATGATCTCACTGGTACTGTAAACCCAACTTTTATTTGCGACGATTTAATTTGGGGATTTGATGGAGAAAAAACTAGTTCGCGACGACGATTAATTTTTGCCATCAAGCCTTTTTTATATCAGTTTTTAATTAACACAGACACTGTAAAGACTGGTTCACGGCGAGAAATATTCCCGATTATGAGGCTCTCGCGATCTTTGCAAAAATTTCTAGCATGCAAATAAAAGTTTGTTTACAGTATGAAAATTGAACTCCTGAATTCCTATCATGTCCTTTGAATTATGGAAAAACAGTATTTTTTTCTGTTAAGATGTTTTTTTTTAAACATCTATTATGGCTGTCATGAACAACCCGAACTCTAGCTGCAATAATGTAGCCCTCTCCGATTTTTTTTTTTTTTGGGGGGGGGGGGCTACAAGTCCTTAGGATCTCTATAATGGCGCAGAGCGGAAGCGATTCACTCCCGCACAGATTTCAGCTCAAATTGTCTGCAAACGGCTATTTTATTTATATGCCTTACCTGAACTTCCAAAATGTAGTTATCCCAGACATAAACCGATCCAAAAATATACAGATCAATCTATATATCAGTATTTTTCATGTATATACACATCACAACTTAAATTTATCGGCCATGTTTACTGACCTTCACATATTTTGTTTTGGGACAGTCAATGAGATTAAGGACAGATGATACAAACAATTTTTTTTTTCTTTGAAAAAGATTTAATATCATGTCACAAGTTTAGTTTCACCTGTAAACCTTTACTGAATGTGTTTCGTCTATATTTGTTTTTTCATTGAAATATTACTAATATTTTCCAAGTCTTTTTCATATTCCCGTTCTTCGGAGAATAAATTCTAAGAACCGTCCACTTTTCTAAACTTGAGACATGATATTAAATCTTTTTTAAAGAAAAACATTGTTTGTATCATCTGTCCTTAAGGATCTATAGAGAGCGGATTTCATTTGGAATTACCCTATTTTAAACCTAAATATCGCTGTTTATGAAAAAATGACACATGGAATAGTTTAATTCATCGATGCTTTGTGTTACTATTCATCACAATTATTTATAAACATTGGCATTTGCTTTATTGAGTTATTCGAAATTTCAAGCACAAGTCTCACTACGTCACGCGTGAACTGTCATGGCTGCTGAATAAGCGAGAAAAAATTGAACAGATTTATTTTACATGGTTTTCACGTTTAACGAGCTATGATGTCGACAGTGAATAAAAATTTTGTCTCATTAGAAGTAAGGTGAATGTAAAAACAATTTATTCGACCTGCAGTCCCTCGTATTTAAAAAATATTTTTGCACCTTTACTGAAAAGCTATGGAATTGTAGCCCTCTCCAGAAAATATCAGATAAAAAAAATCGGAGAGGGCTTCATTATTGCAGCTACCCGAACTCTAACCCTGTGTATAAAAGTGTCTGTGGTTTTCGTGAATTTGGAATATAAGTTCTGAAATACCGTTCATAATAAGATTTAATCTTGAATTTCATAGCCGCTTCCAAACTTCAAAGTTAGATTGGTAGAACGATGAACAAAGTGGTATTGATTTTTTAGGAACAAAGGGAAGTGACGCTTACGGATTTTTTTGAGTGAATTTCATTTTGTTTTTACTCTACTTCCTTGTTTACCAAATGGGAAACCATGGCAATGAAATGTCAGATGACAAGAAAAATCTTATCCTACAATTAATAGAAAGTGGACACAGGGCATCAGAAGTTTCCAAATGTTTAAAGATATACAAGTCTACAATTGTGAAATTTATAAGCCATAATCACGATTTCATATAAAGTTTCATTGTCACTTTTATGATTTTAACAAACCCCTTCTGTTTAAGAAACTTATAGCTGTGAATGTTTGCTTTTATGCAAGACGCTTAGGGTAGAAGTTTTTCATTTAAAAAAGACAGCATAGTGATTTATGGCACCTGATCCCATCTCTGATGTTTTTTATGAGGTATTTCTTTGTTCTGCTCCTGAAATGTTAGTCCGTTATTTATATACTGAATTGACGACAGGTAATCAAATGACCTGATCTGGAGTCAGCTGATTTCCAATATCTGTTAGTATTGTAAATAATTGGTCAAGTGGCGCGGGATTGTGATCAAAAATTAATAAATAGTCTTTATTGAATACCAATACCAAGTGAGTACATCTGACAGTTACTTGTCTGTTTATTATACAAAAATCCATTACACTACTGGACTTGAAAATCCCTGATATTCTGATATTTCTCTGAAAATTCTCTGAAAGACTCTGTACTTTCACTGTAAATCTCTGTACTTGCCTCTGTACTTTACAGTACAACACAGTAAATCACTGCACAGAACCACAGCATTTCACAGCACCTCCCTGTACTTCACAGTACATTTCCTCTGTACATCACAGTACTCTACAGTACTTCCTAGTACGCAGTCACTGTTTTTTACTGTACGTCACAGATTTTTACTGAACATATTACTGTACTTCACAGTACCTTACTATTATACCCTGTACACATATACTGTACATTACAGTACATCACGTTATTTCACAGTACACCGTTCTGTACATTACTGTACGGCACAGATTTACCCTGTACGTTTTGTTTTTTAATTTGAAATTTAATAGAAAGACTTAGTTCTAGAAAATGACTGAATTAACAATAATAAATCTGTCAACAAAGATTTATTCAAACTGGTATTTATATTTTCATGTTTCCTCTGTGCAAGCATTTTTAGGTGAAATTTCCAATATCACGTTTGTTAAAAAATAGCCGAGAAAGAATTCTTATTTAAAAGGTTTTCTAAAAAATCTTAAATCAATAATCTTTTTCAGATGTTTCATTTGATTTTCTTCATGATTCTGTGTACGGGGGATGGAAATTTTTCACCGATCATACTTTTATTTTGGAAATTACACGTTTAATGAAAATACCGGTAATTTTTTGAGTTGACTTAATTATTTCAATCCGCTGATAATTGTCTGCTTTCTTTCTTTTGTAAAGTAAAACCCTATTGCATTTACCTCTGTCCTAACTTTATTGACTTCAACTTTTAATTACAATTATGTACACAGTGATATTGAGATACATTTCAATCACGCATACATGTAGATATGTACTTTAATCTTCTTTTTATTATTATGTATCTATAGACACATGATCACACACATATGAATAAAATCAGTTTTTCCCATTCTACAAGATAATATATAGTACTGTCCTTATAAAAAAATAAATAAATAAACAGTTCATTTTTTTTCCCAATTTTTATGACAATTGATTTATCTGCTAGTTATCATTATTTAATCAGCAATAGCTACAACTGTTCATACTTACATGTTTCTTTACATGAAATAAAATACACATGTATATTGATATTAATTGTTTTTACAATAACTGAATTTTTATTATTAAATTATCTTTTTTTGCATAATCTTAAACTTATATAATCTTAAAAAATCAATTTGAGCATCGAATGTACAATGGCTAAGGCATTGAAATAAATTCTGTTATTTTTTCACATGAACTAATCACACACATCCCTTAATCCGAATTCTTAAAATTCTAGATCTCAAGTCTTAAAAAAATGAGCGAATGTCAAACTGCACAAAAAATAAATGTAAATAAAACGAATTTTTAGTTAAAAACGGACTTAATCCTCCATGTTTATGTCTGTTAAAAAATATTGAAATGAATTTAAATTCTTATTGATATGGTATGACTTATTAATACGATGTTGTTTGTTTGATTGTTTGATTTTTTTTAAAAGTAAAACCTTCAGATTTTAAATAGCAATCTTTCACTGACAGTGGAACACTTCCTTTGATTCAAAAACATCCTACTAGAATATTAATATGAAATTTGTATTTAAAAAAGTTGAGTTTAGTAAAATAACAAAAATTTCCGCCGAATAAATCGGAAACACTGAAACACATAAACCATATAATGATTATGTCTTTGAAATAAATGATCAATTTAGGAAATAAAGCATTGTAAGAAAAGTTACAAGAAAGATACATGTAAACTAGTACAGCTTTTAATTAATAATTCTAAATTAATAATACTAAAATGTGTTTATGAAAGATCAAGCTTAAATTCACTTCTGCCAATGAAACATAATATTTTAACACATTATTTCTTATTTTGTTTTCTTTTTTTTATAATTACATTTTACATGAAACACAAAAATATTGAGAGAGAAAGAGAGAGAAAAGGAGAGGAGATATTTTCGAACCCACGTGTCACTTCAATGTTGCGTAATATTACATGTTTGTATATACATGTAGCCAGCGAGTGTCCATGGCGGCAGTGACACCTGTCGTCTTACCTTCCGGGGTACTTCACGGCGCTACCGATAGTGTACAATATACAAAGTCCGTTATGGTTGTTTGTAAACACGCGATGCTGTATTTAAAAAGTTCTGTAATCTTGTTAACCTGACAAAAATACTCGCGAAAAAGATGGTATCAAATAATTATTACAGACACTGTTAATGTTAATATTACATGCACATAATATTCTAACTTTGATTAGCTAAGATAAAAACTAATTTTGACGGAAATTTTAACTATTTCCCAGCAACAGAATAAATTTAAAGTCACTGTTAATGAACGGTGATCAATGAATATGATTAAGATAAAAAAAATAATTAACACAGATATATTTTCTCTGTTAATAGCGCTTACATTTTTATATTCAAAAATATTATTTACTCTGTCAGTGTGAATACTTTATTGCACTATCGTAGTGCCTATTTCAACAAGTCTCTAAAAATATCTCTGTAAATAAAAAAAGTATATCTATTTTAGTTATTTGTTTTTATTAATCAAACGTCATGTAATCTTTTATCGATGGAACTGTTAATATTTGACAACCCCTCCTTTGATATGATATTTAAAAAAAATAAATAAAAAAGAGAAAAAAAAATGTAGAAAAGAAAATCTTACACCAATCAATGACATTGTCAAAATATGTCATCAATCTTTGATAATGTCGCGCGTAAGCCCCCCCTCCCCTCCCCTCCAGAAAAAAACTATAAAGGTTCCCATGAGTGATTGAATATAAAATTCAACCGTGATCCCCTTAAATCGGTCATGGCACGGTTGAGTAAAACGATGCACAGATCTGATGGCACGAAACTGATATGATATTTAAAAAAGATAAATAAAAAAGAGAAAAAAAAATGTAGAAAAGAAAATCTTACACCAATCAATGACATTGTCAAAATATGTCATCAATCTTTGATAATGTCGCGCGTAAGCCCCCCCTCCCCTCCCCTCCAGAAAAAAACTATAAAGGTTCCCATGAGTGATTGAATATAAAATTCAACCGTGATCCCCTTAAATCGGTCATGGCACGGTTGAGTAAAACGATGCACAGATCTGATGGCACGAAACTGATGGCCCGGGAGTCTAAGACCCGGGAATGAGAAAGATCTCTCAATAGTTCACAGTTTAAATAATTGTAGCATTTCTTTGTTTTAATTTATTATTTTTCTTTTACATGTAAGACCCTTTTGGAACTTTATATTCAAATTAGAAATGCTAAAATTGCCATTGAATTATTACAAATTTACATCTGGACTGTGAAACAGTGAGGGATCTTTTTTAAACTCCGTGCCATCATTTCCGTGCCATCAGATCCTTGCAATCGTGCCATGACCAATTTTCAGTGCACAAATCTATAGGGAGCAAATAAAGTGACTTATTCTTGTGCAAACGTCAACCAATATTCTGATGTTGTTTATTTCTTTGTATGTTTGATTGATTATTATTTTTTTTTACACTGCACATAACTCTGCAGTGATGGATCTTTCTCGTTCGCTAATCCTTAGGCCCCGTGTTTTCAGCTCCCCAGTAAGTTGTTTTTTTTTCAAACATGTTCAAAATATACAATATCTAATTCCTTTGTTTTTGTGGAAAATCTAACCAAATTTCTACATGTCGGGTTCATGTACTCGCACACAGGGCCCGTGTCTGTCTTCTTGATAGGTCCTTAGCATATTTTTATTCTCCGCCGTGCGATACCGATTTTCACAACACAAATTTAAACTATGCACATAGAATTTGTTTAATATTGTGAAAATTTTATCTATTAGGAAGATTTTACCCAATAGTCTGCACTTATATATGGGTATTGTGATCTGTATTCAATGCCGTATGCAGCGGTGAGGTCTCATATTCTAGGTCCCATGTCTTTGCGTCGATATTCTCGACTCAACGACTGTCACTGCAGCCATGAATGCATTTATTATTTGAACAAGAGAAACATACAAAAAAACCTTTAAGTTATTAAAAAAAAATTACCTAGGCTGACAAACTGAAGAAACGGTGTCTATGAACAAAATTATGCTGAAACATCGATAAAAGTCAAGTAATTAATGACAAAATAATATTACATGTTATTAATTCATTCAATATATTTCATATCATCCATTTTTTAAGCGCAATTTTGAATGAAATTTTCTTGGAACTTACTTAAGACAATCTTGTTTTCATTACAATACTGTGATTATACATGTATGTTATTAGACAACAGTTGAAACAAATTACGACATGTCTTAACCCCCGCTCCC
>PRKT01000856.1:139226-165705 GCA_003671525.1 Saccostrea glomerata | reverse complement strand
TGCCCCCCCCCCCCCACTATCTTTTTACAATAACTGTTTCAACGATCCCCCCTCATCCAAATGCTCCCCCTCCAGGTTTTGTGTTTGAATTTTCTTTTTTAACTTATATGTCGCTCCCAACTCCGTCGTCTATTGACGTTTTAGGTTCCCTGACAGATAATTAATGACAGTCATTTTTAGTTTATCTAGTAATCTTTATACCAGGTGAAGTATATGCCTTTTTTGTTAATTCATCGTGAAAAATAAACATCTCTAAAAATATAGACTGGTGCATTCAAAAGTTTATCTAGAGGCGCAATAAGCATGCATCAAGCCACAAATATAGAGCGTGAAATTAGATATTGATCAACGTTTTCAGAGTATCGTTTTTTTTTATATTAACCATCTGACTGTGGGAAGGATATATTTTAAAATCCATCCGTAACGTACATATACATGTGTGTTTATATAAGAATGCAACAATATATGGCCTCAGAATATTGATTAATTTGAACAGATTTGGCAAAGGATTATATTTTATATTATAAGTGTTTTGAATAAAAAAAATAAATCATAAGAAAATCAAACGGGATCTATTGTGACGTCATCTTTGTTATTATTACGTAATTTATTCACATCTGTTGACGGTAGATGTATGAACTTTCTCAGTTTTTTTAAAAATAAAATTATACCTTTGGCGTAAAATACAAACCCGTTTTCTTCTTCTGTGCTAATACGATTAATCAATTGATTTTTTTTTATTTAGCGTTTTCATTGGTTCTTGATCCTTATTGGAAATGTTTGTCAGATGCAGGTTAGGCCTACACATCGCAGGGCCCATCGTCATCTGTCTTATTATTCTTTCGTATTTTCAAGTTTGTATGCTATTTTTCTCGACAAATAGACTTACATGAAAAATAAATATATTGCCGATGCATGGATTATTAATTTATTAACATATTGTATCAACTGTGGTTATATAATTTCACATAAATAAAAATACACCTCTCAATGAACTTTCAATCCGCCACCGGAAATAGTACTGTAAAGTCAAAATATACATACTGCACATTCCTCGAGCAAAATCTTATCCCTGTTTTCATCCGTCTTTTATCAAAATGTTTTGAAATATACGTGTTTTATTTTGCTCGAGGTGTGTGCAATACTTCAATTTTAGAAATGTCTGTCGAAAATAGTGGAAAAACTAGCAATATCCGGAAAAAACGGATCTTTAAACGTGGTCTATACGTCTAAATGACAGAGTGTGGAAATTTTGCTTTGCATATTCTAAAACTACCAATCATCTAGTACATGCACATAGATTTAAAATTTTGGCAAACCTGTATATTATATTACGGAAAATACTGGGCCTCCGTATAATAACTAACGTACTTAATTCTTTCGCTATCCAATCCGGTAAGCTGAAGTAGGTTACCCTTATGCTCGTATGCAGTTAAAAGATGATGAAGCACACGATGTTGAGTGACCTACCCAAGTCGAATGTTCAACTTCAAGCACCGAGAACAAAAAGTCATCCGAATGCATTTAAAAAGCGACAAAGACTTCAGGTTTATAAAAATAATAGTTTTTGATATGATTAAAAATTTTTATGTTGCTTCTTAAATATTGAATTGGGTTTGGTTTTTTTTTATTAAGATGCAAGGTCAGAAAGATCTGAAATTTGAGGACGAGATGTTCTCCCCTCAACCAGCGTGGTAACCACCACTGACCAGAACAGAGAAGAGGCTGTCGCCCCAAGAGCCAGGGAGGGTGGTGTAGGTACGACCGCCACCACTACAACCACAGAGGATAGTGGAGCCACCACCATCCAGGCCGCCATCACCTCTGAGGGTCCTTCGAGCACCCTCTTCAACCCGTCCACCACCGAGGTCAACCACAGAAGATAGTGAAGCCGCCATCACACAGGCCACCATCACCTCTGAGGGTCCTTCGAGCATCCTCTTCAACCCGTCCATCACCGGGGTCAACCACAGAGGATAGTGGAGCCGCCACAACCCAGGCCGCCATCACCTATGATGATCCCGAGGTGAAAACAACCAGAATTATTTCTCTCTAGTCTCAGGAATCATTAGAGGAAACACTGACAGTTTCCTTGTTTTCAAGAAATCGAAAGAACTTCAATCCTATTTCAACAAATCGTCAAACAAGACCATGCATTTCTTTGACATAATTGCCTGAAAAGGCACTGAAGTGTACAAATCAGAATATATCAAAAAGCAAGGTTCGACATGATCACGGAGGGGATGACCTTTAACTCTTTTCAACTTACTGAAATGTTATGCAACACACACTTAATATTTTCGTCATAGTAATATGACCTTGCCATTTCGCCGCCAGCACAGTACAATTTTTCTCATCGTCGCAAACCACGGCCAAAATGTACGATCCTCTCCCATTCTGGCCGTAGTTGAACGACGAGAGAATTTTTCTTAGCTCATTAGAATATTGACCAATGCGAGTAATTCATAGTCGGCTGACGAACTTGATCGTGATCTTTCAATATCCAATCGCAGTATAGGAAATATTTCTGGCAAACTGTTGACGTCAATTGTTGATTTCAATTGCGATGGAAACAAAACTTGACACTGACTGAATATGACGTCACAATAGGAAGGTGTAAATATTCAAGATTACGACACTTTCTGTGATCAAGCAGCCACGGTTAGGAGAGAGCTATATGCGGACTCCGGACCGTGGCTTGAGACGATGAATTTTTCTAAAGTTTAGCTTATATAATATCATGACGTAATATTTATAAAAAAAAATCTTTTTCATGAGATTTAAGCAAGTATAAAATAGAAGGAAATTGGCATCAAATTAAAGATTGATTGATTTATATTGTTTAACGCCGAGGCGGCAATATTTCAGCCATATTTCGGCGGATAAATTAAAGATTTAAGGTCTTCAATCCCTAATAGGAAGAAATTCAATGAAACTGAAGACATAACAGATATGTAGGCATTGAATACTCAGTTTATTTAGACATACTTCCCATTTATTACTATAAGTATGTTTAGTGGGATGTGTCCTAATTCATGACCTTGAATTTTGGTAAGAGTTATCTCCCCTTTTTTGATTAATAGAAAAAAATCAATTAAAAAAAATTTAGCTGGTAAAAAAATTGTTTTCAATTATCATTCTATTCATAATATTTCAATGCATCTTTCCACCACAGGATTTATTGATATTCAAATTATTTGAATTTTTATTTTGAAAAAACACTTTTCTCCATAGACTTCAATGCAATCTTTGTTAATTAACTACTGCTTAACTAATGAACTTTTTGAAAATTTCTCGTGGGCAATCCTTTTCCAATATAAAATGCTTTAATATGATATCAGAGTATTATGTACTTGACGGACATTTAAGCATAGAGAATTTGGTACCATTAGGGATTGAAAACCTTAATGAACTTTATAGAATGCGTGATTGCAGGGAAACGGTGTAATGCGTGACTTTGCGTAAGTAATAGGAAAAGGTATAAGCGTTAGATTCCAAAATACACTGAGGAAAATGAGGAATGACTTGTGGATAACTGCGAAAAGTGTTATTGCATATGCAGTGTTACCTTCGAAGCATTTTTTACGGATTTGGTTTGAGAGTTAGATTTTTCCAGATTTGGTTCCAATATTTTAATTTTCGCGGGAGCACGAGATTTTACAACTGTAAAAATTGTTTGCTAGTCACTGTGCTGATTATCATTTTTGTCTTCAATTTTCCACGACAGAAAACTTCTAAGTTGGTAAGTTAAACATGAAATATATTTGAATATTGTTGCAGAAGAAATTTTTATGTGCATAATTGCAAATATTTGTCAGTTCTTGCCCCTTACTGTACTATAGGTGGCGCACGACACGCTAAGGTTCATATGTACTTCCGGTTTCGATTCGATTTCGCTTTGTCACTAAACTATTTTGAAAGTTCTTCAAAATAAACATCCAATGCCTACTTGCTGTTGCGTGCCTGGTTGTTCCACGAGAGGAGGATTAAGTTTCCCAAAGGAGGAGAAGATAAAAAAGCTGTGGATTCGAGCCATTCGAAGAAACGATGAGGATATTACGTACAAACATTGGACCCCACAGCCATTCAGTGTTGTGTGCCACAAACACTTTCGTGAGGAAGATTTCACCTGCGAAACACAGCACGGTTAGTAAGATTATATGACTTCATTTGTAGTTGCATTTAAATATTTTATTAATTAATAACAATTTGTCTGTAAATCATAACAGCTGTGTAATAATAACGCGACGGACACACAAAAGAATTTTGAAACGTGTATATCAAAATCAAATAGTTTTAAATATACAGCGAAAGTGAAAGACTTCAGTGATTTTTTCCCCTTAAATCAATAAATGACAAGCCATACTGAGAAATTGGGCAGAAAGATAATTTAATGCTTTTATCTGACAGTTTATATCATAAGCATATTGACAACAATATTTACTTTTGTTACACATGTTCATAGTTGACACCGAAACGAATCGCTGAAACAGCTGATATGACAAAGAATTTAATATTTTTCATTTTCTCATTTGCATGATGTGTTACATATTATCTCCATTTATTTTTTCATGTTGACAAGTGCTTTTCTTTTCTATTCCCAGCGCAGTATCCCAATATTAAACGGTTTGATATTATCAAAATACGCGATGGAGTGGTCAAACTTGTGAAATATATATTGAAAAATACCAAGTTTGCTATTTCATGGCTATTTTGTTATGTCATAATTCATCAAGATGTTTCAAGGAATTAGAGTCATTCTACAGTCATGCTCTTTTGGAAGTTCCTGATGAGTGGATTAGGAAGACACCATGGGATACGATAAGCATTATAATACATATATCTTTAATTAGTTTTTATCTGATTGAATTAAAATATTTTAACATCTCGGGATCTGAAATATGATGTGACATTGTCTTTTTCCTCAGAAACATTTTTATTTATTAAGTTAACAATATTTTTTTTGATAATTTGATAGGCACTGAGCCACTAAGGAGGCAAAGAAAACCTGAGGCAGTCCCGTCCATTTTCCCCTGGACCAAGTCAACATCTATTAATTTTGATGAGAGGAGCAACAGAGTAGTGGCCCGCCGTGCCAAAATGGAGAAAGGCGACCATGAAAATTCAGAAATGGTTTCAGATGATTGCAATGTATATGAAGTGGGCAACAGTGTAGAAGTGGAGGATGAAAAGTTTTGCCGTAGTGATATTGATAATACTGAGATAAGTGCTACTGTTGCACCTCTTTTTATAGATTCGTCATGTCAAACAGCAAAATTGCCAATCATGTGTATTGAAAATTTCATGTATGATGATGAAGGCATCATGTTTTATACAGGGTTGAGTTCCTACACAGACTTTTTACATGTACTGTATAGTCTTGGTGAAGCAGCCTTTCATCTCAATTATATTTATAATCAGGTTCAAAATATGTCCATTGAAAATCAGCTCTTTTTGACACTGATTAAGTTGAGGCAACATAAGCCCAATTTTGAGTTAAGTAGATTATTTTCAATATCACAAACAACTGTTGAAAATGTTTGGATTACTTGGGTAAACTTTATGTCGAGACAGTGGAGGGAACTAAATTTCTGGCCCGAAAAAGATCTGGTCACCTTTTTCTCTCCATCTGATTTTTACAGTAAATTCCCCTCTACACGAGTACTACTTGATGGAACAGAAATTCCTGTAAAGAAACCGAAACCCCCCATTGCCCAGCAAGCAACCTTCTCTACGTATAAAAATAGAAACACTGTCAAAGTACTAGTAGGCTCAACTCCAGGGGGTTTAATTTCATATGTGTCTCCTGCTTATGGAGGGTCTGCTAGTGACAGACAGCTTGTTGAACGGAGTCCTTTGTTAAGTGCTGACTTATTTGAACCTGGCGATTCTCTTATGGCAGACAAGGGATTCAACGTGCAGGATTTGTTTGCTCCCAAAGACGTAACTGTTAACATTCCATCATTTTTTAAACAAAAAAACAGAATGTCTGGAAAGACCGTTTTGCGTGATCGCAAAATCTCTAGCAAAAGAGTTCATATCGAGCGGCTGATAGGGTTAGGATAGACATACAAAATTCTGAAAACACCCTTAAATACAACTGAGACAAAATTGGCCAGTGAAATTTTATTTGTATGTTTCACACTGTGTAATTTCAAAAAATGCATTGTTCCCAAACATGCATAATGTTGTGTTCAATGAAAATGAATAAGCTGATTGGTTCACAGAGTCATACCAAACTATTAAATATATTGGAACATTTTTATTGGGAAGTTTTGACAATTTGTTAATAAAATTTTAAACAGACTGGTTGAAAAAAAAAATCCACATGCCTATGTAATGAACCTCTTTACTGATAACAAGGTGGTGAAAATTAATTTACATTTTTGTGCATTATACTTACATAATACCCTAATATAACCCATAAACTTGGAGATGTCAGTTTATTTATTGCTTTAAAAATTCTCAGTTAGTTGCAAGTATCTGTATAGCTAAAGTCTTAAAGCTAGTAACATAATCATATGAATAGATCTACATGTATTGAGGTACATGTACAAAGTACACATGAGTATAGGTATAAATGTATGAACATGTAACCAATGTAAATTTCTATGTACAACATAAAAAATGCTTATGTGTGGCAGTGCCTGAAGGTCCATTCATGTCATAGTTAACAACTTCAAAAATTTAGTTCATTTTGTTGTCATGGTAATAAAAGTTCTTAAGAACAGCAGTCTTGAAGTATGTGTCAAAAAATGAAATTAATTTCTGCAACATTCTGTCAATGAATGTTTGGTCTCTTTGAATTGAGATAACTTTGAGATCTTTCAATGTGTAAACAACTAAATAACAGCATGTTCTGTTTGAACAGAAGAGTTGCCCTTGAATTTGATAGAAGTAGTCATGAGTATTGTCTAGCTCTAAACATCCATCAACATTTTTTAAATAGGAGACAGTCTCCTCTGATATTTTGCTGTATTTTGCATTGTAGGGGCATTTAACTTCAATAAGTGTACTTTGGTCCAAGATGGCATCAGGTGAAGAAGCAATAAAAGGATGCAACTTTGAAACAAATATTCCACATTTTGAGGTTTTAACATTAAATTTTTCCTCAAACTTTTTTATCGCCACTGACTCATAGCACCTACCATGCAAAATAGCTGGTACACAAATTTCAGGCATATGCTTAGTTAAATTTTCAGCCAGTTTTGAAAAATCAGTTTTATCAGTAGCCTTGCAAACTCGACCAAAGTTGGATGAGTGAATTCTCTTTCGTCTTTCATTACGCCAGATGGCGCTTTTGCTTTGTCCCCGTGTTTGCTCTTCTAACTTGACAATATCCTCATCTGAAATTTTTGTTATATTCATGTTTTGTAACCATATGTATGACAAAGGATGACTGAAATAGTCATGATCTTTTTCTAACCCAATGGTGTTTGCTAGAGGGAAGATTTGTGAGACAGCCAAATCACTAATGTTAGGATGATTTACCCAGACATTTCTGAAGGTATCGGAGTATCCTGGCATATTCCTATATGCCCTGGGTCGTGGATCGTAACTGACATCCACTTCACCCGCTAAAGGCAAGTCATTTGCTTTAATTGGACTGCCTTTGTATACTTAAGTGTGATGGAAAGTTTGTAGGTTCTGCGTACATGTCTCCTCTGTGACAATGTCTAGACTTTTACTGAACATTTGTAAACCGAACAATACAACACACACATGCTTACACGCAGCAGTTGGGCCCATACCCGCAGCACACTCACACTGACTTTCAACTATACACCCATCCATATCAACACACACATCCACTTTATATGACACACTCTTCTTCATCTGTGCCTTGCATTCTGCCTTGATGTAGTAAAAGTTGTTTTCAGCACAGAGTCTCACATACTTCAGAAACTTGCTCTCATATATGTACATCACATTGCTATCAACACTTTTGTTCATTCTTTCTAGGTATGCTTTCACTGCCTCTTCTCTCACTCCCACTATCTGTGTATCTTTGTTAATATCTTTAAACTTTTCATAACAAGGAACTTGCATACAATATTCTCTCTCTACTCTTTCTGTAGCACCAAAATTTGCATTCCGGTCATATGCTTCAAGTCTGAAATATGTTGAAGGGGAACACTTGTGAATGTATGTATAGATATACATGTAACTTACAATTAAAAAACCAAACTGTTACATATCTTTATATGTACTGCAATCAGAGACATATTTTATATGTCTCTGACTGCAATAGTTATACGGTTTAAACAGGTTTCTCATCCATAATTCTTTCTCTCACTCTCTCTCTCTCAGGCCTATTTTTTTTACTTTGGGGCCTATACTAGGTGATAGGCAGTGCAGTCAGGTAACAGTAAATTTATAAAAAGTTTTAAACGTCAAGCGCCTCTGAGCTAAGCCTACATAATACTAAGAATGGTCTTTTTCGTTCTATACAACATATGTAACTTAAATGCATCATGTTACTAACATTTACCAATATACAGTGTAGGCCTATTATGTTACAAATATTGTATATAACTAAAAAGTCCATTCTTAATTGAATTATGTAAGCAAAGTCAAAGGCTCTTTACGTTTTAAACTTTTTATCTGCATTGATAAAATTCAACATTAAAGGTTTAAAACATAAAGAGCCTTTGGCTTCGCCTAATACAGATTGACAATGACATGCGTCAAAAACTGACTCAGACTGACATTGAAATAAAAACGTAGACAGTATAAATTGTAATTAATCTCGCAAAAGTCTACATAAAATATGCTTTTGAAGAACTTTTATTGAAATTACAAAGAATATCAGGTACCAATAACGTCTTAATCACGATTCTGTGTTCGACAGAGAAAATTATGGTTAAGAAGTTGCCCGCAAGTATTACCTTTCAACCAATTCTCTTTTGCGGCCGGAAATGCGAGCATTTCGTTTCCGTAGCTCTTTTCTAAGTGTGGGTAAATCCCACGATCCGTAATCAGCCATTATATCTATAAAATCTAATCAAAATAGCAAGTTTTACAAGGTCGAAATTACGTTGACACTCTCTAAAATTGAAGGTACGAATAGTCATGAACTTAAACGTGTCATGCGCCACCTATAATTCAGGGACGATAATGTGCAGTTTTATTTGCAATTGTTATCAATCGTATGTTTACAAAGGTGTTTACTGTTTACCTGTTAAGGTGTAATATTTACGGACGCGTAAGAAAGTTCACATGAAAGACTTTTTGATTCGATGACTATGAGTAGGAAATTGATGCCATAATAGATTGATATCCGTAATGTGTTATTGAAAGTTAATGATTTCCTGTGATTTTGTCATAAAATTATTTGGTACATGCACACTTTACAATAATGGTATATTTTGTTGAGCATTTTCTAGTAATTCATTTGAAATTGTGTGATTTGATAGTAAAATAAATTTCAAATGTGCTAATTTACTAGGGTACATGTGTAAGCTTATTGTAAAAGTGTTGTTGTGTATCTGTATATACGGAATCAGGACAACTCGCCCCCAACTCCTCTTAAGACAACTCGCCCCCAATTTAGGACAACTCGCCCCCATTATTTTTTCTTGTAAATTACAAGGAAAAACAACAAGTGTTATTCAATAAAGTATATTTTATATGCAAAATTATATTATAATCAATACTTACAGTTATAATAGCTATAGGTTATTTATTTTTTACATTATGCATTTACATAATATTTTTTGCATAAAACACTGTGTTTGCATCAAAGATTTATCATAATATTCATGCTTTCTTTAATTTATTCTTAGGAAATAGGATAAATAAATGCATTAACTTATTTATTTATTTATTTTTTTATTGGATTTTTCATATTTCCAAAATTGTTACTTATAAAAGATTTCTATATTAATGAAGCATATTTTCTTCAGTGTTAAAACATCTAAATTGTTTTAATGTATATACTGGGTCATCGAAAGGGCAATCCGGAATATATGTTATGGTAGATTCGAATGTTACTTTTGCAGATTATTCCGGAAAAGACCGGGTTTACGTTTCAATAAAATATGGCACGTTTTTCAAGTTGTCATTTATTCTAATCAAAGATGTGAAGATTGTAACAGAGTTAGCGTTTCAACAGTGTTGTTTAAAAAGAACATAGAACATTTATATATAAACAGAGTGATGTTAATTTGTCAATCGCTGAGTATGTGGTTTATATGTAATATCAAATACTTACATATGTTTCCTGTGTATTTACAGTAAATCACATCACGTCATATCTTACATCATGTCACTGGAACTAAATAAAGGATGTGCATTTACAAGGGAGTTAACTTCTCTATGAAAATGATGATAGTACATGCAGCTTCAGTTGAAACCAGTCAAGAACTTGATATACCGACTTTACCCGAAAATTCGCAAACACAAGGAGTGTCAAAGCTACTTAAGGATGCTCTGCAATCACCAGACAAATCCCAAGTTCCTGGGAAGATATTCAAGATAATTAAAACAAGATCAATTCACATCAAAAGATTGATGCCACTATGCATAATTTTGATCATATTGCACAATTACAATCGCCATGGGACCCTATATTTTTTTCAGTATATTTTGTAAGTTCAAAAAACAAAGTTTCCAATGATACCAAGGATTTGTCTGAAATTACAATAGGTAAGTACTGAGAGGGCCTAAGATTTGTATTGAGTTCTATGGGAAATGAATTGGTACTCTTTTCCCTATAGAGAACCCCATTTTGAAATGTCATGTGACTTTAAAGACAGAAATTGTTACTTTAGCTATTCTAGTCCAAGAGTTTTAGTAAGCTAAGAATAATGCCAGATATATTTAAGACCCTGGGGGAGAAATTAGCCTCAAAAAGTGAAAATGTGGGGGGTTGCAGGCTTTGAACAGGGGGGAGGGATAGAAATGGGTATGGGAAGATGAGGGTAAATTGGCCGGAGGAGGGCAGTACAGTCGAGAGGGTGCATCGGGTAGCTCTTATGGTAGAGAAGAGACAGACTAGGTCGCAGTTTGCAGGCCTGGAGGTAAGTCATCTCTGCCATAAAAAGTTATGCATCGACCCGATGCACCTTACTCTGGAGCCGCATGCCACAAACCAGGAGAGGATCCACTGCAAGGACCAGGGGTTTGGTTGTGGGGCTCACCATCCTAAATGCATTTTTTAAAGTAATTTATAATATATATTTTTTTTAATATTAACTTGTTAATTTCCTGTTTTCGAATAATTGTGTTCAGGGGGCTTTCTTTTATAACCTCGGGCTGGAGATTCAGCTAACATCATGTTTTTCTTGTATTTTACTTCTTCCTGATGTTTTTCGTAAAGTTTATATAATTTCTTACGTTTAATTACCCTTTTTGTTTTATACGATTGAGTTTTCTGATACGATTTATTTAATTCATGCTCATTTTGTATTTTATTCAGAGTCTGGTCCACTCGGCCACTAGTGGAGATGGGGGCACCAAACCCCTGCACAGAGGCTTCGGAGCGAGCTGCCCGGACCGTGATTTGATGAGTGAGCTGCACTGTGCGCCCGACCAGCAAAGTTTCTTGTGAAAGTAACATTTCGAGGCAGGGATCGCCGCAGAGTTCTGTTGAAACTTTCGACCTTTTGTGAGTTGGTGTTTTTGATCATCCTGTCCAGTACAGCTGGAGACAACCTCTTAGAGATGCAGGCATGGAGCCTTGCCTCATTTTCCGCGGAAGACGGTATTGTAAAACCTTGACTTATATAAGAACTCTTGCTAACCCAGTTATTTTTTTTACTTTCCCTTTGCACACCAGAGAGTGTTTTCTGCATGATTTCCCGTGTAACATTTCACTATTGCATGTTTGGCATATGAGAGCTTGTTTTCCAATTTATCTGCATTTCCAGTATATACTGCATGAGCTTGATTAATCTCAGCTGTATATCTGTCAACAGCATCTAGGGCAAAATTATGCAAAAGTTTCTTTTTTCTGCTTTAGTTCTCTTTGGCATGACCTCTAAAAGTTTCTGATCTATTTTAATTGCCTCTCTGATTGACTCGGACAAGTGTCGAGTGTCAATATAGTGAACTGGGATATTTTGCAGCAGACCGTCCTTATAGAGGGAATCTGCAGCTCGACCGGCAGAGCTGTCCGGGTCAGTGGTTACCTCCCTTACCTCGAGGCCATCTTTGCAGAGGAGTTCTGCCATCCCTTCCCGAGCCCAATGAACTCATCCCCAATGGTATGGTGCATTGGTAGATTTGCCCCACACACCCCAGGACTGCAGTGGTGGTTAGCAGTGCCCTCATCCAGTAAGTGTCCATGCTTTGAACAAATTTTATTTTAAGTAACCATTTTAATTATCTGATGTTTTGATATAACATTTTCAGCGAATGAGTACACAGTCTGTGTCGCCGGCTGGAAGGGTGTCTCACCCACCCCCGAGTACAGGGGGTTATTGTACATGCCATCGCACTGTACGGGGATGGCATGTGGGGAGTCACTTCCTCTTAGAGTGTTGACATCCACCAACTGGAGACACCGGTTACTCATTTCAGCCTCATTAAGGTTTTCAATAATTGGCATAATTTTGTTTGATGTCTTTTGTAGAGACTTTCGCGTAGTAGGGGGAGTGTTGGTAGAAAGAAGGATTTTCCTCATCCCATCATTGCTATAGGGGTTTGACTGAGGCCAACTTGTAGCCCATAGTTAACAGTGGCAGCTTTCCTACGAGGGGATTTGGTCTCTACCTCCTCATACAGATTGTACCGCCTTGATACATATAGACACTTAGTACATCGAAGGCCCATCCGGCTTCCCAGACCACGCCTCTCTTCGGATGCCAGATCCCACTCAAGCGGTCCATCGCACCCCGGATTCCCTTGCTGGTGGAGAGAGATCACCTCATTCCACATCTCGGCTGTTTTCTCAAGGTAAAGCAGTCGATGAGAATTTTGATTGGCCAATCTAGGTAAATATACCATTTTTCATATGCTTGAGACAGATGACAGTATACAGTGCATGAGAGCACATATTAGAGTTACTTCCCTTAGACTATCTAACAAGACATAGGAAATTTTAACATCATATAACTTTTAATTCTTTTAAATGAATGCTCCTGATTTCTTTTCTTATGTACCTATATGACTTTCAACTGCATGTATTACATTTTACTTTGCATGTATTTACATGTAATAGTATGTAATTTGTATCCCACCCTAGTAAGGTCCATTTTTCCCATATTTAGTTATGTAAAAGGTAAGTAAGACTTGATTTGTTAGAATTTTTATGAACTATTGCTCAATTATAAATGCTTTATACAAAATTTGACTTACTGTTCTGATTCATTTGTATTAAGGCACTTTGGAGGGCTTTCAACTTTCGGTCTCCTCGGCCTAAGGAGATGGTGGCACATGGGCCGCACGAGCATTTCCTGCCCTTCCGCATCTATAGGAGTTTCCGAAACCATCTGATGCAATTGCTGGGACAGTCTGTTGTACCGTGCAGGTAAAATTTTCACATCATTAATTTTCACTCCCTTATTATGGGGCACATTTTGAGGTTTGAAACCATAGTTATGACCCTTTTTGAACTTTGGCATGGTTTTAATTCTCCTTGTTTAAACTTAAAATTCCCCAAAAAAATGATAAATGGTCAGTGCTATTTAAGGCTTCAGAGACTGAACTGTAATGTGTTATCAAAATTTGGGGTTTTCTCTAGCCTATGTTAATTATAAACAAAGAAGATGGGGGGCACCTGTTATATCTCCAATTTCCATTAGAGAGGGGGTGATGAAACTTTTCGCACATACTTAATCAGCAGGAAGGTCCAGATAAGGATCATGTAGTATACTAGAAACATTAATGAATAACTCTTCATTATCATCAAAAAGTTTGCTAATTAGTCCATTTGAAATCTTGAAATTTTGCCTTATTTGCTAGATTTGCAGTAAATTCTGCACCTATTTTCAAATTCTGCGTGGAATCCACCCTTATGAAAAAAATTAACTCGTATGTGATATTTCCTCATTTTATTTTCAATAAACAACAGAATCATGGCAATTTATCAATATTTTATTCATTACAGTCATCCATAAATCCAAATATGATCACAAGTCTGAAAGTCATTCACTCAGTCTAACACGATTGGCCGCAGTAGGGTGTCATCAGTTCAGAAGGTCACCGTATCCAAGACGCTGAGGTTGCAGGACTCGAATTTCATACATGTACTCGGGTAAGTGTAAAGTTTTTAAAAATTACTAAATTGACTAATTCCAAGGTAGGTTACAATATGAGTATAGGAATGAGAGTACCAAATCCCCGGATGTGCACATGGCTTTATTTGTGGCACAATTTAGATTCAAGGATTAAATAGATAGGCGTTATCTGATTGGCTTAATTCAAGTAAGTAATTATCTTAATTTTAAAGTAAAAATATTAATGTTTGAAATAAATGATGGAATGAGGAAATATTATAGAAAGTATAGAAAAGCCAGGGGAAGTTTTAGGAGTGGGGGTTGATTTTTGACATAGAATGTTTTTTACTGCCGATCTCTAATGTATAAGTTGCGGAAAAGGGCAATTTTGACTTATAAACGCCATGGGACCCTATTTTGTTCAGTATATTTTGTAAGTGCAAAGAACAAAGTTTCCAATGATACCAAGGATTTGTCTGAAATTACAATAGGTAAGTACTAAGAGGGCCTAAGATTTGTATTGAGTTCTATGGGAAATGAATTGGTACTCTTTTCCCAATGACTCCAGACTCATTAAACATTAAAGCCATATATGGCGTATGAACAATGAAAATTATTAGACTAAAATTATGAGAACTTATTATTTGTTATCATTTCTTAATATAAAGATAGAACTTTTCCGTAAATTACAAAATCTAAGTCAACTTCGTTATAAAGATATCGGAATTTAATTTGGATTCTCGGAATTTTCTCCGACTCGGAAGAAAATACAAAAGATTTAAATAACATATTACAGAGAATATAAGATCGTATTATCAGATCAAACGAGGTGTTCTCCAGAATTGTATGAAAAGCTTTAATTTAAATGTATCGACTATATTTCTTTACTTAATTTTGTATTTTTCAAAAATATATTTTTTGATCAGTTACGCCATATGGCTTTAAGGAATTCAGCAAAATAAATAGTTAATTACGAGCCTTACTCTCTGTATCTCCGTATATTTCACACAAAAAGTATAAGAAGCCTAAATTAACGAGGCCGAGTCTAATTCGAGTGCGCATCACATTGCGCAGCTTTATAATTTCATGCAGTCATTTGTGTGACAGTACACCATTGAACATTATTTTAATTTTCATACAAAATTAACATTATTTGTAACTCCTGCTGATCTGGAAAAGTGATTTATGACAATAATTGGAAAAAGAACGTTGAAATGGCTCTAACAACGTCACCATATTCGGATTTTGTAAGCAATGCATGACGCTAAAGAATGACGCATGATTCGCTTGTATGTTCAAGACGTCCTGGGATATTATACTAAAAACTGATGACATAACTTCCCGAGAAACATACTAGCAATCTAAATATTGCTATTTTTGCCGACTAAAATTGTATGCGCCGATAATTCATCTGCAAAGATATGAATTTGTACCGTAATATGTCAATTTTAGTGGAATTTGGCTTCGAAAAAATAAACTTAGTATCTACTACCTAGACCAATCAAGATGGTACGTGAACTTTTTTGAAATTTCACGATTTGGTGACTTTTTACATTAACTTTCATTTACTTGAATGAAAAAGAAATCCCTATGGCAGAAGTACAAAAAATATGGAAAAAATGTCATAATTTGGCGATTTTCCAACAAATTCCCATAGGGTCCAATAGTAAAGTTTGACAACATTTGAGATGGCCCCCGGGGTGGTAAACATTCGAGTTTTTAATCCTAAAACAATAAATATAACAGTAAAAATTAGTTATCGAAAAATTATCAAAATCCCTAGGGCAGAAATAATTAGACTCGGCCTCGTTAAAGAAATTTCTATGTCCCCTTGCTGAGTCAAGAGAAAGAGAGCTTTGGCGAAGTTAGAATTTTTAACTGTTGTCCAATACACCTGGAATACATTATCCGAATAAAATTTGTATATTTTGTTGTACTGCTTTTACAACACTTTTAAATCAAGTCGTTCTATAACCCATTCGTGCGATGTTTAATTATTCATTGTCTTAAGGTACCGAATTCTCTCATGTCTTTTTTGAATAGTTTCCATTTTCATAATCAAGCTTTCTGTTGACCGTTTCTTCGATTAATTTGTCGATTTTATCGGTTGTACCTGTCTCTTTCTTTTTATTATCTGTTACACTCGCTCCACGGCCAAAAGATATATCACACCCTCGCTTAATGCATGTGCGTGTGCTTGCTGAAAAGCCACTACGGTAGGCTAGTGGTAAATGAAGATAAAGCCGCCATACGAATTGCAGACGTTTATATTTCGTTTGGTCTGTGACAGATACTATTGCTTTTGTGGATGCTTAGTGGCCGAACAAGTTATCAAATTCTTTTCGGTATTTAAAATCATGCTTCTCGTTTCCAGTTTGCTTATTTAAGTTTAATTGGTGGATAGGGAAAGGAACTCCAATTACAGTCTAGTTGAAGCAAGATTTTTCTTGTATTTTCGGGTCCGTCCAGTGAGTCTTCTCCATACGGTATTTTTGGACAAGAAAAGGATTGATGTTCTCTTCAGGTCCCAAGTCATTTCTCTATGTCCATAGCATTTGAGTAGGAAGTGGTCTTTGCCATTACTGAATTTGTATCGAATTAGTTGTTCTATATATCCCATGTCATCTAGGGCATTGTTTTGCAGTTGATTCTCCATCATTGGGCTATCTAACATGGCACAGATATTGTATATTCCACTTTCAGAACTACATGTAGTATTTGTATGGGTGGAGTGTTAATTAACGCAGGAGTCACTTAGTTCCAGTTTCACAGTTGAAATGCCTTCCTAAGTTCTCGGAAAGTCCTTGGCTCCCTGGCTAGCACTTTACGCGAATGAGTTGATTAAGGCCTGCGACAGTGGCCTGTACCTTGTACTGTTCTTCATTACTATGGTCTAGTCCAATCCTTTCTCACTGCATGAAAATTCGGCTTTACAAAACAAGTAAAGATAATGTAAATTTATTATTTACAATGCCTTTAATTGGCTTTTCTGAAAAAAGTCAAAGTTGGAAAAGGTAACCTTTACATTAACTTTACATGCACTTAAATATGATGTAATGTCCCACACTGTCTTGACTTTACAAAAAAGTAAAGGTAATATTTACAACCATTAAAAACCATATTTAGGATATATTAAATCTGATAATTACAGAGTTCTCTCTCTGATTAAATCTTAAATTTAATTAAATACCATCTTTAATTACCACAAAAGTTAATAATTTCTGTTTTCCATTCTAGTGAATAAAGCCTTATGCAATTTATAAATAAGATTTTTCTTCCAAGTCGATACTGCGGAAGTCTGGACATCATAATTAATATATACAAAGTAACAAAAAGTTGACTTTAACTTTGTTTATTACTATTTTTTTTTACAAACATAAGATCAAAAACATCAAGATTCTTGACAGTATATGTTGCCCACATCCTATCCTGCAAATCACATACACATAAATAAGTATCGAAGACAGAGTACATTTCACGAAAATGATTTTCGTTCGTGACATGTTTTATAATAAAACCAACTGTACATTCTTGAATTTAAAGTTGTGAATCAACATAAAACTACTATGATCCTCTTTCTTGTGGATATTGGTTTCAGTGGAAATCAATAACTGTCAAAATGTATTTGTCACATCTCCCTTTTCAGAGTCCAAAACTTTTCTTCCCATGCAGGCATTCTTCTAATGCTTTTCCTAAAAGAAAAAAAATCTATAAGTATATATTCAGTGCTATGCATAAGTATGAATATTTTCAAAGGTATCTGTTATCAGAATTCACAATACCATGATTAATAAAACTAAAAACAATGCACAACCTAATTAATAAATAAAAAGTTCATACATGACCTTTAACCTTAAAAATAAAAATTGTATTAATTTAATAAGATGAGTGGACCTCTTATTATTGACATATTATATGAAGAATCAATGGGTTAGGTCATGTATCCCTTATCACAAAAAGCCTAATGCCTAAAATTACAATTTGAGAATTATGTACTTTTTAAGGGTACTTATCACAATCAAAGAATAAATCTCTGAAACATAAAGAAATGATAGGTTTTCCTGACTACTCAGTAGTCAGTTTACAAAAAGAACAAAATAGTGCTACATATTTAGCTTAGCTGTACATGTGTACAGAATCATACTCAAGTTATGGTTTAGGATATATGTACCTTTTTCCCAAATAGCATGTTTCTGCTCATGAACTTTTTCCTGATATGGAACAGTAAAAGGACTTTAGGTGAGAGTCCCTCAAATTGAAGATGACAATCATGCTGAAATAGAATTCATACAGTGATTAACATTTTATACACCTGGACAAATGTATAGTCAATGTTTTTATTAAAAATTATGAGTTTGAAGCACACGGTCACCAAAGAATGAATTGATTTTGAAAATTCATACACAATGCAATCACAGTTAATAGCTATGAACTGCCAAACACCCTTTTTTTATCAAGAATACTTTAAAATTAAATCTAAACAATACTTGCCATCTATAATATGAAACTTGAGAACCCGCTTCTTCATGGCAGATCTTTTAATTTTCTCATGGTAGGCTGAGTAGCTTGAGCCTATACAAAAGAAATTGAACATTTTATACGAATACATTTGACAATAATGACTCCCGAGCAAGTCAAGCACTAAATAATGTAAATGTTTGTTCAAGTAACATTTCACGATACTTATTATTTGATTTTTTAAAAATGTGCTTGTACCAAAGAACTTTGGGATCCTCAATCATATGCATGTTTTGTCATCTTCCTCGCCCCGTCTTGATGTTTTCCCTTCAACAATCTGCATACTGATTTCACTCAACCTGTATTTTAACAAAATGGACACAATTAAAATACAAAATGTTATAAATAGAATAAACTTATTTGTCAATTTCTGAGTTGAAACTCTCAACCAAGGCATAAATACATCTGTAACTAAGTTTTATGACAACTGATTGTGTATATTCTCAGTAATTAGCAAAAACCCGGTTTCAGTTTCAAATTCCCGGCCCGGCTCGGTTTTAACTACTCATTTTAGTCCCACTCCAGAATTGTTTTTCTTTGTCTTGTTTAATATTCCAGAGACATACACCTTTACAGAATAAACTGAAACCCATAAACATTTAATCCCCAAATTATCAAAATACTAATCTAACATTCTGGCAGTAAATAACATATACAGCGAAGTTTTGTTTCACTACATGTACTGATCTATGCTGAAAGTGAAAGTGAATACGGCTGGAAATCGTAAACAAACCTGCAGTGCATGCCAATCCAGGAGTTCGAGCAGTTGTCGAGACAAGAATCTCCTTAAATCTAGATGAGGTTTCAAAAAATTACCACAGGTTGCAAACTTCGTCAAAATAGCGATGCAGACCCTCTCCACTTGATTTGAAATGATTGGCTATTCAGCCGAATACACAGTGCCATAGGTGGTATTTGGGTTACTTATCAGAGTAGATCGTTCGTTTTACATTCGAGAAGAGTTTACATATTATTTGAATGAAGAGGATAACATAATACTGAGCTGAAAATTGTGTGTAAAGTATGTTTTAATAGTTTACAATACAGACTGTAAATGTGCGGGAGATTTTATAGATATTGAAGCTTGTAAACAAAACCAATAAACGTAGGACTTATTCACGGCAACGTATAGGAACCAGAACAGGGAACCAGTCTAGAATGCAAAGAAAATTCCGCCAAGTAAACAACAAAGAAAGGGATTTGGGATGTTGTCAGTTGTATGTATACATTATGTGCGACGGTGACTGCAAGGTAATACATGTGTCTTATTTGTCGCGAATAATTCATTTTCATTTTATTATGGAAATTTATCCGTCCCAACACTTGCAGAAATATAGTTAATCTGACTTCAAAATTCCTTCCTCTGTTCCCCCAAGTACATGTAACACTCTTCGCTCTCATTTTTTTTTTTAATTTTCATTGTATATTTTTTGTAGAAAAAAGGAATGTGGAGCTAATGCATGCTGCTAAGGATGGAAAGGTCTTGTGTTTATTGGTTGTGCCTGAGACACCAGTCACAGGTGTACCTTATTTCCATTTTAGGTAATGTCTTTTGAGTTTTTTTAAGTATAGGGTACAATGCATTTTTCATTCAAAATAAATGTAAAATTCTAGAGATTATTTTTTTTTCAACATTGCTGGATAGTCACTACATGATTTTATCTAAAGAAAAGTATTTAAATTATTTTCTCACATTTTTTAAAGAGGCCGGGTATGGTAAAGAGATAATTCATTTTTTATTCAAAATTTTATTTTCCATGCATTTGTACAGGGAGTCTATATATATATGAGGTGAGCGGCAGATTTAATTTTGAAGATGGGTGACTTTCAGATGTTGTGATGAAGATTGTTGAAAGGGATTATCAACATAGAACCAATCCATATGAATGTGCAAGTCAGGTGAGGATTGGACTTCAACGTGTAATCAAGAAATGTTTATACATAATGATTATGTGCAATGGTGACTGCAAGGTAATACAATTGTGTCTTATTTGTTGCGAATAATTCGTTTCATTTTATTATGGAAATTTATCCGTCCCAACACTGGCAGAAATAATATGTTGACGGTGCGACCGTTAGAGCGAGCGCAAACTCTTCTATTGTTTTAATTTAGATCGGGCTCGTCAAACCGCATGTGACATTTGGTGCGTCTAGAACTCTGACGTCAGATGACGTCGTATGTAAGTTACAAATACCAAGAAAAACTGAACAGTGCTGAAAGTTAATGAAAAAAGTTACGTTTACAATTAATCTTCAATATGTATCCATTTAATCAAGGCGAGTAAACTTTTTGTTGAACATTTGCCGTCATTCTCGCGAGAACGCAACTTTGCTAAGTGATGCATTGTGGGTCAAATTTACTGCAGCAAAAAATTCTAAAGAATGAATGTGCAGTAGTCCGAATTTTCTCTTCACCCAGGCGTTGTCGTTAGAGCTCACAGTTACGAGCGTCGCTTCGCGACGCTTGCTGCGCTCGCTATAATTAATCTGACTTCAAAATTCCTTCCTCTGTTCCCCCAAGTACATGTAACACTCTTCGCTCTCATTTTTTTTGTTAATTTTCATTGTATACTTTTTGTAGAAAAAAGGAATGTGGAGCTAATGCATGCTGCTAAGGATGGAAAGGTCTTGTGTTTATTGGTTGTGCCTGAGACACCAGTCACAGTTGTACCTTATTTCCATTTTGGGTAATGTCTTTTGAGTTTTTTTAAGTAGCGGGAACAATGCATTTTTCATTCAATATAAATGTAAAATTCTAGAGATAACTTTTTTTCACCATTGCTGGATACTCACTACATGATTTTATCTTAAGAAAAGTATTTAAATTATTTTCTCATATTTTTTAAAGAAGCCGGGTTTGGTGAAGAGATAATTCATTTTTTATTCAAAATTTTATTTTCCTTGCATTTGTACAGGGAGTCTATATACATATGAGGTGAGCGGCAGATTTAATTTTGAAGATGGGTGACTTTCAGATGTTGTGATGAAGATTGTTGAAAGGGATTATCAGCGTAGAACCAATCCATATGAATGTGCAAGTCAGGTGAGGATTGGGCCTAAAAAAAATTATGTTTGTTTCCTGTAACCCGACCGACCCATTCAAATTATCCCTAAGTGGATTTTTTTCCCCTGACAAATGGCAAAACTTTGTTTGATCAATCAGCTGATTCCATTTATTAAATTAAAACAATAGCTTGTAGTTTAATTTGAGACATAAAAAATATGTCAACCTAGTTTACATTTACCTTAAATATAAAGAGTAATCATTATTGTAACAACAGTTTCCCCCTACAACTTTCTGAAGTTTGTTTTCTGCTGCTAGGCAGCCATGTTGGGTGTCCACTGTAAATATAACACCTGGTATTTTCAGTCTGGGGATGTTTCACCATCCATAAGAAAAAAAATCCGACCTACCGACCCTTGATATTTTGGGAATGTTACAGGAAACAAACTTATTTTTTTTTAAGCCTTGGACTTCAACATGTAATCAAAAAATGTTTATTTATTGCATAGCTTAGTGAAAGCACGCCACAAACATTTTAAGTATATCAGTAAGTTTCATGGATATTACAGATGTATCACTATCATATGTTTGACATTGAGTCGCAATGTCTAAATTTCCATTATGTTTAGTTATACATAAGTAAGTTACTTAAGTATGTCTTCAAAAGCTTGTGCTTTAATTTCAATAGAAGTAATGAAAACCTCTTGAAAAATTGTATTGTTTTTCTTTATAATTTTTAAAATGATTATTATTAGGACTTGTACAACACCTGAGTACCTAGATGACTGTTGAACTAATTGGTGAACAAGAAAAGATGTCAGAGAGGGGAATCCAATACAGATGCCATGATCAAGAATATATACTCTTAACAATGATTATAATGATCAAGAATATGTAAACTTGTAACGATTTAAAATATCTTATCTGTAAATCACTCTTCATTACTTAGTTGTTCACACATTATCATCTACACTTATGCTATAAATCTTATCTGTATATTAATCGCCCCCTCTTATCTAACCCCCCTACTGATCGTAATGACCTGTGTATTGACTCCTGATTTTAAGGATCTTGAAATGTGCTCCTGATCGTCAGGAACGGATCTTGAGTATATATATAGTGCGACAGAATTTTAGAATAAGATAGAAAGATGGAAATATAGAAGACTTAGTAGATAGAACTGTTAGATATAGATAAAGTTACTCACTTACTTGGACTATTACATAATATTTCTTGAATTTATATGTACATGTGATTGTTTTATTTGAATTTATTTTTTGTGAATTATTTTTCCTGAATGTTTCTATTTATGATGTGCTGTGTAAGTAAAGTGTAGACTAGAATTTCGGCATTTATTTTCAAGATATGAGGAACAAGGATAAATTAATTTATTCATGCAAACTGACATTATGAAATGTGTTGTAAGACCGCTCGGTGTGGCGCTACAAACTAACTAGGAAATATCTTGGAGATTTATAGATGAACATGCAAGCATTCATGATTTTGAATGTTATTCAGCCAGAGAGTTTTTGCACAAATTTAATTTTCAGTACAGTAATTTAAACTGGATGTGTAATTTTCAGTACAGTTATATAAAATGAATATGTTACTTATTATGATTGTCAATTTCTCAACAGGACATAATTGTAGTTTATTTATACGATCACTCTTGCAGAACAAAACACACAGAACTTTTTTTTCTCTGTGTGCATCATACACTTGTGAATGTTTTACACCACCATGTTTACATATTTTACATTGATGACATTTAAATCGAGCACACATATCTGGATACATGCAAACATGCATCTACCATAACCTATTACATATTTTCCAAGGTGTGTGAAGTCGAGCACATACATGAAAATGTGTGAAGCTGGACACATACACAAATACACATGCATCTGCCACAACCTATTACATATTTTCCAAGGCGTGTGAAGTCGAGCACATACATGAAAATGTGTGAAGCTGGACACATATGCAAACACACTAACATATACCACAGACATAAAAACATAATCTAAACCAAGTCAAGCACAGACAGGCTCACTGGGTGAAGCTGGATTCATACATGATCTCATGCATTTTGCAAACTGCATCCTCACATATATTCTAATAGATTTTTCACCATTTTTTGTGTTTGTGAATATGTAAAATGCATCATTTTGCATTACAAGTTGAAGATGTTATTAGCCTGTATGTAAGCGCAAATTAAATAGCCTTTTATGTAATTTTTTCACATTTTTAATTCAATTTAAACTGCAAAGTTTATTTCATATATGTACATGCTTCATAAAGAATAAATAATATTGTACCGGTATTATATTTTAAAGTGAAATGGGACCTCCATTTCATAAGCAGAAATGTGAAATTTATACTTATCATCTGTATTTTTTTTTTATTTTGTCTTACATGTATCTGAATGTGTAAAGGACAACAAAAGTCAAAGATAGCTCAATATAATGTTTATATTCAAGGTTATAACTGGATATTGTATGTGCTGTATATCTGACTCATCATATGATGAGAAGCCAAAATACAGAATATTTTAGATCATTTTTGTTTGGAAAATAAAAATTATCAATATGCCAATGTTTCCCATTGTTATATTATTAATTAATATATCATTAATATATGTACATATGAAAAATCTATGCCATCCAATCCAGAGAGTTGTAGGCAATCCTGGTGCAGATAATATTTTTTCCCGTGTTTCGTAGTAGAGCGGGAATACATTGTATGAGAGGAACGTATATTAATGGTTTTGGTTGTATATGTGGGCGTGGCCAAAGGAAGGCCAATGAGAAATGAGTATTCAGTAAGGTGTTCAAATCATTCTAAGCCAGTGCTCTTCAATACACACACATTTATTTTTGCTTTATATATAATATATATATCATATTTGTATAAATATACTGGTAATGGAAATAACAAAACTGTTGAAATGTACCCAGTATTTTAATTTGGATTTTTCATACATGCAAATATTATATGGTGTTCGTGCATTTTTAACTATTGCATTGAATGCACGTCTGGCATTCTCCCTTGAGACATTATTTACATAGCGACGGACACAGGTTTTCCATAGTTAACCATCTATGGTTTTTGCCTGGGCGGTTTTTAATGTCTGTGATAGGGGTATAATTTATTACAGGTAAAATATTTTACAAATGCATTCCATTGCTTTATTGTTTCACATTCAATGTACAGTACCGACCGGACACAACCTAACAGAAAGCGGACCCCGGGTTCGCTCGGGGTCCGCTAGGGCTCACCCCGAGCGAACCCGGAGCGGACCCAAAGCGAACCCGTAGCGGACCCCGAGCGGACCCAGAGAGCGAACCCCAAATTCAGTAGCGGTCCCAGAGAGCGAACGCAGGTTCGGTATTTCTTTACAGAGCTGTCAATCAGGATTAGCGATTAACCAATAAGCGCATCAACCAATCAAAATAGCATATTAATCCGACGATTGGGATATAAGATCGAACGTGTTGATTTAATTCGATATAAATGCAAACCCTGTACATACAAGCAAAACGTGTGAATGTGCTGTGTAAATCTATTATGATTATAAAAATACTATTTAATATTTGTTTATTTTAATCCTCCGGGTAAATGGTTGCGTATTTATATATTTATTTTCTTTTGTTAATTAAGGCAATTAATTATTATGTTTTAATTTTCCACGTTGAATTATACATGAATACATGAATATACACTATTAAAGAAAGAAATCCGGACCGCTATGAAATAAGTCTGGTTTATCGGGGTAAAGTCAGGTGAAGTGCGATTTCCATAATTGAACGAATTAATTATGCTAATTAATCTCGACATTTAGTAAATCGTACATTGTTTAATTCTCTCAAAATGGCGTAACTAAACTTGACAAAGAATAATCAGAGAAATATAATATAGAAGGGATATTTTAACATATGAATTATGATCTATTATAAATATTGATATGTTTTTGGACTAATTATTGGGGAAAAATTATTGATAAAGGCGTAAGCAATACGTAGTTATGTGGGTTGTTCGAGAGTTGGTAACGCAAACTAACTGTAGAGTTACACTAAATTGAAGGAATAATTTTTTTATGTATCATCAGTAATTGCGTTAAATTCACGTTCATTCTAGTGAAGTCATTCAGTTTGTTAATACCATTAGGGCGGAATGACTTCAATCTGTGCATCCAGAAGGAAGATTTCCATAACACGCACTTTTTCATGCCCAAGAAGATTAACATGATTAAGAAGATCAATAATTTTTATGTAAATTTTGAGTAATTTAATGTAATACGTAAATTGAGAAATCATAAATAATAAAATAAAATAATTAGAATTTTATAAAGACAATGTGTGTGAGAAATAGGGGGCCAATATTAATAAATTCTTATCGGGTCGGGAGAACAATTATTATTTGCCTTTTTCTTTATTCTGATAAAAATCATACTCGCTCCAAAATTCTGACCGTGAAAAAAATCTTATATACAGTGTATTTTTTTTTTTAGAAAATGTCCGGTAATTATTTATTACGAACTTTTAATGTGTAACTACTATGAATGAAATCTAAATATATCAGATGTACAAAAGGTTACATGTAATTTATAGATGCGAACAAATGTATTTTTAAACTATATAAAGCATGAATTTTACAGGTATTTAGTTTAGATTTCTTTCGTCAGTTTCAATTGTACACCATTCGATACACTGAAAATCAATTCAACACTCTTTCCTTCCTCTTTTTTTAGCTCTACTGGTCAGAGACCAGAAGAGCTTATGCGATAGTAATGCGTCCG